>CM072674.1:40484752-40645028 GCA_036884735.1 Huso huso | reverse complement strand
TTGAAGATCAAAATTTGTATTTTCTTGACATATCGAACCTGTAAACTCTCAAAAGAACAGTATTAAATTACTGAAAAAAAATAAATGGCCAAAATGTAATTTTTTTTCGACAGGTCCGGACAATCCACTTTACAGAAAGAGGTGTCCTAAATTTGGGTGGTTTTGAGATCAAAATGTTGTGTTTTTCTTGACATGTCTGAACCTGTAAACTTTTCTCAAAAGAACAGTACATTAAAGTATGAAAAAAATAAAAATGGCCAAAATTTGAATTTTTCACGACAGGTCTGGACCAGTCCACTTTTTTTAGAAATGATTATCTAAATTTTAGTAGTTCTGAAGATCAAAATATTGTGTTTCTTGACATGTCTGAACCTGGCTTTTCAAAAGCTCGGGCATCAAAATTATGAAAAAATAAAATTGGCAAAATTATTATTTTTTGACAGGACGGACCAGTCCACTTTTTCCCAAAAAAGGGTCTAAATTTTGGTAGTTCTGAAGATCAAAAATTGTGTTTTTCTTGACAGATTCTGAACCTGTAAAAGCTTTCTCAAACAGTTCGGGGCATTGAAATTATGAAAAAATGAAATGGCCCAAAATTATATTTTTTCAACAGGTCCGGACCAGTCCACTTTTTTTTCAGAAAAGGGGCTGTCTAAATTTTGGTAGTTTGAAGATCAAAATATTGTGTTTCTTGACATGTCTGAACCTGTAAGCTTTCTCAAAAAGAACAGTACAACAAAATTATGAAAAAATAAAATTGGCCAAAATGTAATTTTTGGACAAGTCCGACCAGTCCACTTTACAGAAAAGAGGGTGTCTAAATTCTGGTAGTTTTGAAGATCAATAAATTGTATTTCTTGACATGTCTGCACCTGTAAGTTTCTGAAAAGAACAGTACATTAAAAGAATGAAAAATAAAATTGGCCAAAATTTAATTTTTTCACAGGTCCGACCAGTCCACTTTTACAGAAATGGGGTGTCTAAATTTGTGTAGTTTTGAAGATCAAAATATTGTGTTTCTTGACATGTCTGAACCTGTAAGCTTTTTCAAAAGCTCGCATCAAATTTATGAAAAAATAAATTGGCCAAAAATTATTATTTTTTTACAGGACCGACCAGTCCACTTTTTCAAAAAGGGGTGTCTAAATTTTAGTAGTTCCTGAAGATCAAAAATTGTGTTTTGACAGGTCTGAACCTGTAAGTTTCTCAAAAGTTCTGGGCATTGAAATTATGAAAAAATAAAATGGCCCAAAATTTATTTTTTCTTGACAGGACGGACCAGTCCACTTTTACAGAAAAGGGGGTTTCAATTTGGAGTAGTTTTGAAGATCAAAAATTGTGTTTTCTTGAATGTGAACCTGTAAGATTTCTGAAAAAGAAGAGTTGTTGCAAAATATGAAAAAAATAAAATTGGCCAAAATTTAATTTTTTTGACAGGTCGGACCAGTCCACTTTTTCAGAAAGGGTGTCATTTAGTAGTTTTAGATCAAAAATTGTGATTCTTGACATGTCTGAACCTGTAAGCTTTCTCAAAAAGACCAGTACATTAAAATTATGAAAAAATAAATTACCAAAATTTAATTTTTCGGCAGGTCCGGACCAGTTCTAAATTTGGGTAGTTTTGAAGATCAAAAGTGCGGGGGTGTCTAAATTTTGGTAGTTTTTAGAAGATCGCAGTCCATTAGGTTTTTGGATGACAAAGGTGTGTTTTCTTGTTTTCTCAAAAGTTCGGGGTTGGGGCATTGAAATTATGAAAAAATGAAATGGCCCAAATGACTATTTTTTCAACAGGTCCGGACCAGTCCACTTTTCAGAAAAGGGGTGTCTAAATTTTGTAGTTTTGAAGATCAAAAATTGTGTTTTCTTGACCTCTCTGTACCTGTAAGATTTTTCAAAGCTCCAGGCATGAAATTATGAAAAATTAAATTAGCCAGAATTATTATTTATTTTGACAGGACCGGACCAGTCCACTTTTTTCAAAAAAGGGCTGTCTAAATTTTTGAGTTCTGAAGATCAAAAAATTGTGTTTTCTGACATGTCCTGAACCTGTAAGCTTTCTCAAAGTTCAGGGCATTAAGATGAAAAAATGAAATGACCAAAATTTAATTTTTCGACAGGTCCGGACCAGTTCAATTTTTTTCAGAAAAGGGGTTTCTAAATTGGGTGATTCTGAAGATCAAAAATATTGTGTTTTCTTGACCTGTCTGAACCTATAAAGCTTTTCAAAAACTCAGGCATCAAAATTATATGAAAAATAAATTGGCCAAAATGTTATTTTTTTGACAGGACGGACCAGTCCACTTTTACAAAAAAGGTCCTAAATTTGGGTAGTTTTGAAGATCAAAAATTGTGTTTTCTTGACATGTCTGAACCTTTAAGCTTTCTGAAAAAAACAGCACATTGAAATATGAAAAAAATAAAATGGCCAAAATTTAATTTTTTTTCACAGGTTCGACCAGTCCACTTTTTCAGAAAAGGTGGTGCCCAATGGGTAGTTTTAAAGATCAAAAATTGTGTTTTCGACCTCTGTGAACCTAAGCTTTTTCAAAAGAACAGGTATTAAAAGTATGAAAAAAATAAAATTAGCAAAATTTAACTTTTTTTTGATAGGACGGACAGTTCACTTTCAAAAAAAGGGGGGTGTCTAAATTTGGTAGTTCTGAAGATCAAAAATTGTTTTCTTGACAGGTCTGAACCTGTAAGCTTTCTCAAAAAAACAGGAGCATTGAAATTATGAAAAAATGAAATGGCCCAAAATTTTATTTTTTTCAACAGGTCCGGACCAGTCCACTTTTTTTTCAAAAGGGGGTTCTAGGTACAGGTAGTTCTGAAGATCAAAATATTGTGTTTTTCTTGACCTGTTCGAACCTGTAAGCTTTTCAAACCTCAGGCATCGAAATATGAAAAAATAAAATTGGCCAAATTATTATTTTTTTTTGGACCCGGACAGTCCACTTTTTCAAAAAAGGGTATCTAATTTTAAGTGATTCTGAAGATCAAAAAATTGTATTTCTTGATAGGTCTGAACCTATGTTTTCTTTCAAAGTTCGGGGCATTAAAGTATGAAAAAATGAAATGGCCCAAAAATTTAATTTTTTTCACAGGTCCAGACCAGTTCACTTTTTTCAGAAAAGGGGCTCTAACTTTTGGTAGTTCTGAAGATCAAAAAATTGTGTTTTTCTTGACGTCTGAAACTGTAAGCTTTCTCAAAAGAACAGTACATTAAAATTATGAAAAAAAATAAAATTGGCCAAAATGTGATTTTTTTGGACAAATTTAGGACCAGTCCACTTTTACAGAAAAGGGGGTCTAAATTTGGGTAGTTTTGAAGATCAATGACAGTGTTTTCTTTGATGTCTGAACCTGTAAGCTTTCTGAAAAGTTCATTAAAGTATGAAAAATGAAATGGCCTAAAATTAATTTTTTTTCAACAGGTCTGACCAGTCCACTTTTCAGAAAAGGTGGTGTCTAAATTTTGGTAGTTGAAGATCAAAAATTGTGTTTCTTGACATGTCTGAACCTGTAGCTTTTTCAAAAGAACAGTATTAAAAGTATGAAAAAATAAATTGGCCAAAATTTTTTTTTTCGACAGGACCGGACCAGTCCACTTTTTCAAAAAGGGGTGTCTAAATTTTGGTAGTTCTGAAGATCAAAAATTGTTTTCTTGACAGGTCTAGACCTGTAAGTTTCTCAAAAGTTCGGGCATTGAAATTATGAAAAAAATGAAATGGCCCAAAATTATTTTTTCGACAGGTCGGACCAGTCCACTTTTACAGAAAAGGGGTTTCTAAATTTGGGTAGTTCTGAAGATCAAAATGTGTGTTTTCTGACCTCTCTGAACCTGTAAGCTTTTCAAAAGCCTCAGGCATTAAACAAAAAAAATGAAATTGCCCAAAATTATAATTTTTTTTTTGACAGGACCGGACCAGTCCACTTTTTTTCAAAAAAGGGGGTGTCTAAATTTGGAGTAGTTTGAAGATCAAAATTGTGTTTCTTGACAAGTCTGAACCCTGCTTTCTCAAAGAACAGTACATTAAAATTATGAAAAATGAAATTAATGAAATTTATTATTTTTTCAATAGGTCGGACAGTCCACTTTTTTAGAAAAAGGGGCTATCTAAATTTGGGTAGTTCTGAAGATCAAAAAATTGTGTTTTTCTTGACAGGTCTGAACCTGTAAGCTTTCTCAAAAGTTCAGGGCATTGAAATTATGAAAAATGAAATGGCCCAAAATTATTTTTTTGACAGGTCCGGACCAGTCCACTTTTTTTCAAAAAGGGGGTGTCTAAATTTTGGGTAGTTCTGAAGATCAAAATTGTGTTTTCTTGACAGGTCTGAACCTGTAAGCTTTTTCAAAAGCTCGGGCATCGAAATTATGAAAAATAAAATTGGCCAAAATTTAATTTTGGACAGGTCCCGGACCAGTCCACTTTTACAGAAAAGGGGGTGTCTAAATTTTGGTAGTTTTGAAGATCAAAAATTGTGTTTTCTTTTGATATGTCTGAACCTGTAAAGCTTTTCAAAAGTTCGGGCATTGAAATTATGAAAAAATGAAATGGTCCAAAATTATTATTTTTTCGACAGGTCCGGACCAGTCCACTTTTTTCAAAAGGGGGGTGTCTTAATTTTGGTAGTTTGAAGATCAAAATTGTGTTTTCTTGACCTCTCTGAACCTGTGTAAGCTTTTTCAAAAGCTCAGTACATCGAAAATTATGAAAAAATAAAATTGGCCAAAATTTAATTTTTTTTGACAGGTCCGGACCAGTTCACTTTTTACAGAAAGGGGTGTCTAAATTTTGGTAGTTCTGAAGATCAAAAATTGTGTTTTCTTGACAGGTCTGAACCTGTGCTTTCTCAAAGTTCAGTACATTAAAATTATGAAAAATAAAATGGCCCAAAATTTTTGGATTTTTTTACGACAGGTCTAAATTTGTCCTGTCCACTTTTACAGAAATGTCTGAACCTAAATTTGGGTAGTTTCTGAAGATCAAAAAATTGTGTTTTCTTGACATGTCTGAACCTGTAAGCTTTCTCAAAAGAACAGTACATTAAAATTATGAAAAAATAAAATTGGCCAAAATTTAATTTTTTTTCAGGTCCGGACCAGTCCACTTTTTTCAGGTAAAAAGGGGGTCTAAATTTGGGTAGTTTCAAGATCAAAAATTGTGTTTTCTTTGACATGTCTGAACCTGTAAGTTTTCTCAAAAGAACAGCATTAACCCTTTGCAAAATTTAAATTATTTAAAATTTAATTTTTTCGACAGGTCCAGACCTGTCCACTTTTAAAAAAAGGGGATGTCTAAATTTGGGTAGTTCTGAATCAAAAATTGTGTTTTCTTGACATGTCTGAACCTGCCCACCCTTTTTTTCAAAGCGATCAACATTAAAAATAAAAAAAAATAAAATTGGCCCAAAATTATCATTTTTTTTTGAATAATCCGACCAAGTCACTTTTTATTACCATAACATCTGAAAAGAGAGCTCTAAATTTCCATGGTAGTTCTGAAGATCAAAAGCCAGTTGTTTACTTGACAGGTCTGAACCTGTAAACCTGAAAAGTTCAGTACATTAAAATTATGAAAAATTTTTTGGCCAAAATTATTATTTTTTCGCCCCAGGTCCGGACCGGCTCCACTTTTTTCAAAAAAAGGGGGTGTCTAAATTTGGGTAGTTCTGAAGATCAAAAATTGTGTTTTGACATGTCTGAACCTGTAAGCTTTCTGAAAAAGAACAGCAAATTAAAATTATGAAAAAATAAAATTGGCCAAATTTAATTTTTTTCGACAGGTCCGGACCAGTCCACTTTTTACAGAAAAGGGGGTTTCTAAATTTGGGTAGTTTTGAAGATCAAAAATTGTGTTTTCTTGACATGTCTAAACCTGTAAGCTTTTCAAAGCTCAGGTATCAAAATTATGAAAAATAAATTACTAAATGTAATTTTTTGACAGGTCCGACCAGTCCACTTTTTCAAAAAAGGGGTGTCTAAATTTTGGTAGTTTTGAAGATCAAAAAATTGTGTTTTCTTGACATGTCTGAACCTGTAAGCTTTTTTCAAAAGTTCAGGCATCAAAATTATGAAAAAATAAAATTGGCTGCAAAATTATTATTTTTTGACAGGTCCGGACCAGTCCACTTTTTTTCAAAAAAAAGGTGTATAAATTTTAGTAGTTCTGAAGATCAAAAATAATTGTTTCTTGACATGTGTCCTGTAAGCTTTCTCAAAAGAACAGGGCATTGAAATTATGAAAAATGAAATGGCCAAAAATTTATTTTTTTTTCAATAGGTCCGGACCTGTCCACTTTTTTTCAAAAAGGGGTGTCTAAAAAGTGGGTAGTTTGAAGATCAAAATTGTGTTTTCTTGACATGTCTGAACCTGTAAGCTTTTTTCAAAAGAACAGTACATTAAAAATTATGAAAAAATAAAATTGGCCAAAATAATTTTTTCGACAGGTCCGACCAGTCCACTTTACAGAAAAGGGGGTGTCTAAATTTGGGTAGTTTTGAAGATCAAACAATTGTGTTTTCTTTGACATGTCTGAACCTGTAAGCTTTTTGAAAGAACAGGCATTAAAAGTATGAAAAAATAAAATTGGCCAAAATTTAATTTTTTTGACAGGATCGACCAGTCCACTTTTTCAAAAAAGGGGTGTCTAAATTTTGGTAGTTCTGAAGATCAAAATTGGTTTTCTTTGACCTCTCTGAACCATGTAATTTTCTCAAAAGTTCAGGGGCATTGAAATGATGAAAAATGAAATGGCCCAAAATTATTATTTTTTCAACAGGTCCGGACCAGTCCACTTTTTCAGAAAAAGGGGGTGTCTAAATTTTGGTAGTTTTGAAGATCAAAAATTGTGTTTTCTTGACATGTCTGAACCTGTAAGCTTTCTCAAAAGAACATTACATTAAAAGTATGAAAAAATAAAATTGGCCAAAATTGAATTTTTTTTGACAGGTCCGGACCAGTCCACTTTTTTAGAAAAGGGGATCTTAAATTTGGGTAGTTTTGAAGATCAAAAAATTGTGTTTTTCTTGACATCTAAACCTGTAAGCTTTTCTGAAAAGAACAGTACATTAAAATTATGAAAAAATAAAATTGGCCAACACGCCAGGTAATTTTTTTTCAGACGTCCGACCAGTTAATTTTTTCTAAGTTTAAAAGGGGTTTTTCAAACGGGTTTGGTGGTTTTGAAGATCAAAAAAATGCTTTTCTTGACCTCTCTGTCCTGAACCCTTTTTTTCAAAAGAACAGGCATCGAAATTATGAAAAAATAAAATTGACAAATTTAATTTTTTTGACAGGACCGGACCAGTCCACTTTAAAAAAAGGGATGTCTAAATTTTGAAAGTTCTGAAGATCAAAAATTGTGTTTTCTTGACATGTCTGAACCTGTACTTTTTTCAAAAGCTCGGGCATAAAAATTATGAAAAAATAAATTGGCCAAAATTTATTTTTTTTTTTGACAAGTCCGGACCAGTCCACTTTACAGAAAAAAAGGGTGTCTAAATTTTGGTAGTTTTGAAGATCAAAAATTGTGTTGCTTGACATGTCTGAACCTGTAAGATTTTTCAAAAGACCAGGGCATCGAAATTATGAAAAAAAAAATTGGCCAAAATTTAATTTTTTTGACAGGTCCGACCAGTTCACTTTTTCAGAAAAGGGGGTGTCTAAATTTGATAGTTTTGAAGATCAAAAATTGTGTTTTCTTGACATGTCTGAACCTGTAAGCTTTTTAAAAAGAATAGGCATTAAAATTATGAAAAATAAAATTGGCCAAAATTTATTTTTTTTGACAGGACCGACCAGTCCACTTTTTTCAAAAAAGGGGTATCTAAATTTTGTAGTTTTGAAGATCAAAAAATTGTGTTTCTTGACATGTCTGAACCTGTAAGCTTTCAAAAGAACAGTACATTAAAGTATGAAAAATAAAATTGGGCAAAATTTAATTTTGACAGGTCCGGACCCAGTTAACTTTACAGAAAAGGGGTTTTTAAATTTGGGTAGTTTTGAAGATCAAAAATTGTGTTTTCTTGACAGGTCTGAACCTGTAAGCTTTTTCAAAAAGCTCGGGCATCAAAATAATAAAAAAAATAAAATTGGCCAAAATTATTTTTTTTTTTTGACAGGACCAGACCAGTCCAAACCTCAAAAAGGCGATGTCTAAATTTTATTACTTCTGAAGATCAAAAATTGTGTTTTCTTGACATGTCTGAACCTGCCAGCTTTCTACTAAAGAACAGTACATTAAAAGTATGAAAAATAAATTGGCCAAAATTTAATTTTTTCGACAGGGTCCGACCAGTTTCAAATTTTTTTGAAAAGGGGGAAAACCTGTCTAAATTTTGGTAGTTTTGAAGATCAAAAATTGTGTCCACTTTTTTCTTGACAAAGGGGGTGTCTAAATTCTTGAACCTGTAAAAATTGTGTTTTTCAAAAGTTAAAACGGGTTGAAATTATGAAAAATAAAATTGCCCAAATTATTATTTTTTCAACAGGTCCGACCAGTCCACTTTTTCAGAAAAGGGGCTGTCTAAATTTGGGTAGTTTTGAAGATCAAAAATTGTGTTTTCTTTGACATGTCTGAACCTGTAAGCTTTCTCAAAAGAACAGTACATTAAAAGTATGAAAAAATAAAATTGGCCAAAATTATTATTTTTGACAGGTCCGACCAGTCCACTTTTTCAGAAAAGGGGTGTTTAAATTTTGGTAGTTTTGAAGATCAAAAAATTGTGTTTTCTTGACATGTCTGAACCTGTAAGCTTTTTCAAAAGCTCGGTACATTAAAATTATGAAAAATATAATTGGCCAAAATTATTTTTTTGACAGGACCGACCAGTCCACTTTTCAGAAAAAAGGGGGTGTCTAAATTTGGTAGTTTTGAAGATCAAAAATTGTGTTTTCTTGACATGTCTGAACCTGTAAGCTTTTCAAAAGAACAGGCATTAAAATTATGAAAAAAAATAAAATGGGCCAAAATTTAATTTTTTTCCGACGTCCAACCGGACCAGTCCACTTTTTTGAAGATCAGAAAAGGGGTTTTGTCTAAATTTTGGTAGTTTTGAAGATCAAAAATGGTGTTTTCTTGACCTCTCTGAACCTGTAAGCTTTTCTCAAAAGAAAATTTGGGGCATTAAAATTATGAAAAAATAAAATTGGCCAAAATTATTATTTTTTCAACAGGTCCGGACCAGTCCACTTTACAGAAAGGGGTGTCTAAATTTGGGTAGTTTTGAAGATCAAAAATTGTGTTTCTTGACATGTCTGAACCTGTAAGCTTTTTTCAAAAGAACAGTACATTAAAATATGAAAAAAATAAAAATGGCCAAAATTATTTTTTTTTGACAGGTCCGGACCAGTCCACTTTTTTTTCAAAAAGGGGGTGTCTAAATTTTGGTAGTTTTGAAGATCAAAAAATTGTGTTTTCTTGACAGGTCTGAACCTGTAAGCTTTTTCAAAAGTTCGGGCATTGAAATTATGAAAAATGAAATGGCCCAAAATTATTATTTTTTCAACAGGTCCGACCAGTCCACTTTTTTTTCAGAAAGGGGGTGTTTAAATTTTGGTAGTTCTGAAGATCAAAAATTGTGTTTTCTGACATCTCTGAACCTGTAAGCTTTTCAAAAGAATAGTACATTAAAATTATGAAAAATAAAATGGCCAAAATTTATTTTTTTGACAGGTCCGGACCAGTCCACTTTTTTTTTCAAAAGGGGATGTCTAAATTTTGGTAGTTCTGAAGATCAAAAAATTTTACTTTTCTTGACACATGTCTGGAACCTGTAAAAGCTTTCTATGAAAAAAAAGCCCATTAAAAGTATGAAAAAAGAGGGTGCTAAATTGGGTAAAGATTAAATTGTTTTTTCGACAGGTCCAGACCAGTCCACTTTTTTCAGAAAAGGGGTGTCTAAATTTGGGTAGTTTTGAAGATCAAAATTGTGTTTTCTTGACATGAACTGAACCTGTAAGCTTTTTTCTAAAAAAGAACAGGCATCAAAAAATTATGAAAAATAAAATTGCCCAAAATTATTATTTTTTTTGACAGGTCCGGACCAGTCCACTTTTTGCAAAAAAATGGGGGTGTCTAAATTTTTTCGGGTAGTTTTGAAGATCAAAAATTGTGTTTTCTTGACATGTCTGAACCTGTAAGCTTTCTCAAAAGAACAGTACATTAAAATTATGAAAAATAAAATTGGCCAAAATTTAATTTTTTTGACAGGTCCGGACCAGTCCACTTTTTCAAAAAGAGGGTTTCTAAATTTGGGTAGTTTTGAAGATCAAAAAATTGTGTTTTCTTGACATGTCTGAACCTGTAAGCTTTTTCTCAAAAGTTCAGGGCATTGAAATTATGAAAAATAAAATTGGCCAAAATTATTTTTTTTTTACAGGTCCACCCAGTCCACTTTTTTCAAAAAAGGGGGTGTCTAAATTTTGGTAGTTTTGAAGATCAAAAAATTGTGTTTTCTTGACATGTCTGAACCTGTAAGCTTTCTCAAAAGAACAGTACATTAAAATTATGAAAAAATAAAATTGGCCCAAAATTATTATTTTTCGACAGGTCCGGACCAGTCCACTTTTTTCAGAAAAGGGGGTGTCTAAATTTTGGTAGTTTTGAAGATCAAAAATTTGTGTTTTCTTGACATGTCTGAACCTGTAAGCTTTTTTCAAAAGCTCAGTACATTAAAATTATGAAAAAATAAAATTGGCCAGAATTATTATTTATTTTGACAGGACCGGACCAGTCCACTTTTTTCAGAAAAGGGTGTCTAAATTTGGGTAGTTTGAAGATCAAAAAATTGTGTTTTCTTGACATGTCTGAACCTGTACCCTTTTTCA
This sequence comes from Huso huso, assembly GCA_036884735.1. Lineage (NCBI taxonomy): Eukaryota > Metazoa > Chordata > Actinopteri > Acipenseriformes > Acipenseridae > Huso > Huso huso. The sequence goes on along the minus strand of CM072674.1, from coordinate 40,634,196 downwards.
AAAGAACAATCCATTAAAATTATGAAAAAATAAAATAGGCCAAAATTTAATTTTTTCATCAGGTCCGGACCAGTCCACTTTTTTTTTCAGAAATGGGGTGTCTAAATTTTATTAGTTTAAAAGATCAAAAATTGTGTTTTCTTGACAGGTCTGAACCTGTAAGCTTTTTCAAAAGTTCAGATACATTAAAATTATGAAAAAAAATGAAATTCGCCAAAATTATTTTTTTGACAGGTCCGGACCAGTCCACTTTTTTAAAAAAGGGGGTGTCTAAATTTTTTTAGTTTTGAGATCAAAATTGTGTTTTCTTGACATATCTGAACCTGGAAGCTTTCTCAAAAGAACAGTACATTAAAATTATGAAAAATAAAATAAAAATTTAATTTTTGACAGGTCCGACCAGTCCACTTTTTTCAAAAAAAGGGTTGTCTAAATTTGGGTAGTTTTGAAGATCAAAAAATTGTGTTTTCTTGACATGTCTGAACCTGTAAGCTTTCTCAAAAGAACAGTACATTAAAATTATGAAAAATAAAATTGGCCAAAATGTAATTTTTTCGACAGGTCCGGACCAGTCCACTTTTTACAGAAAAGGGGTTTCTAAATTTGGGTAGTTTTGAAGATCAAAAAATTGTGTTTCTTGACATGTCTGAACCTGTAAGCTTTTTCAAAAGTTCAGTACATTAAAAGAATGAAAAAAATAAAATTGGCCAAAATTTAATTTTTGACAGGTCCGGACCAGTCCACTTTTTCAGAAAAGGGGTGTCTAAATTTTGGTAGTTCTGAAGATCAAAAATTGTGTTTTCTTGACAGGTCTGAACCTGTAAGCTTTCTCAAAGAACGGGGCATTGAAATTATGAAAAAATGAAATGGCCCAAAATTATTTTTTTCAACAGGTCCGGACCAGTCCACTTTTTCAGAAAAAGGGGGTGTCTAAATTTTGGGTAGTTTTGAAGATCAAAAATTGTGTTTTCTTGACATGTCTGAACCTGTAAGCTTTTTCAAAAGCTTCAGGCATTAAAATTATGAAAAAACAAAATTGGCCAAAATTTTTTTTTTTTGACAGGTCCGGACCAGTCCACTTTTTTCAAAAAAGGGGTGTCTAAATTTGGGTAGTTTTGAAGATCAAAAATTGTGTTTTCTTGACAGGTCTGAACCTGTAAGCTTTTTGAAAAGAACTGTACATTAAAAGTATGAAAAAATAAAATTGGCCCAAATTTAATTTTTTTTCGACAGGTCCGGACCAGTCCACTTTTTACAGAAAAGGGGTGTCTAAATTTGGGTAGTTTGAAGATCAAAAAATTGTGTTTTTTGACATGTCTGAACCTGTAAGCTTTCTCAAAAAGAACAGTACATTAAAATTATGAAAAAAAAATAAAATTGGCCAAAATGTAATTTTTTCAACAGGTCCGGACCAGTCCACTTTTTAAAGAAAAAGGGGATGTCTAAATTTGGTAGTTTTGAAGATCAAAAATTGTGTTTTCTTGACATGTCTGAACCTGTAAGCTTTCTCAAAAGAACAGCATTGAAAGTATGAAAAATAAAATTGGCCAAAATTTAATTTTTTCGACAGGTCCGGACCAGTCCACTTTTACAGAAAAAGGGGTGTCTAAATTTGGGTAGTTTTGAAGATCAAAAAATTGTGTTTCTTGACATGTCTGAACCTGTAAGCTTTTTTCAAAAGCTCAGTACATCAAAAATTATGAAAAATAAAATTGGCCAAAATTTTATTTTTTTGACAGGTCCGACCAGTTCAATTTTTTCAAAAAGGGGGTGTCTAAATTTTTGGTAGTTTTGAAGATCAAAAATTGTGTTTTCTTGACATGTCTGAACCTGTAAGCTTTCTCAAAAGTTGAGTACATTAAAATTATGAAAAAAATAAAATTGCCCAAAAATTAATTTTTTTCGACAGGTCCGACCAGTCCACTTTTTTCGAAAAGGGGTGTCTAAATTTGGGTAGTTTTGAAGATCAAAAAATTGTGTTTTCTTGACATGTCTGAACCTGTAAGCTTTTTCAAAAGAAACAAGGCATTAAAATTATGAAAAAAAAATTGGCCAAAATTTAATTTTTTTTGACAGGTCCGGACCAGTCCACTTTTTACAGAAAAGGGGTGTCTAAATTTGGGTAGTTTTGAAGATCAAAAAATTGTGTTTTCTTGACATGTCTGAACCTGTAAGCTTTCTCAAAAGTTCAGCATTGAAATTATGAAAAAAAAAAAATGGCCCAAAATTATTATTTTTTTTTTTCAGGAGGTCCGGACCAGTCCACTTTTTCAAAAGGGGGGTGTCTAAATTTTGGTAGTTCTGAAGATCAAAAATTGTGTTTTCTTGACATGTCTGAACCTGTAAGCTTTTTCAAAAGAACAGGGCATTAAATTATGAAAAAATAAAATTGGCCAAAATTATTATTTTTTTTGACAGGTCCGGACCAGTCCACTTTTTCAGAAAAGGGGGTGTCTAATTTTGGTAGTTTTGAAGATCAAAATATTGTGTTTTGACATGTCTGAACCTGTAAGCTTTCAAAAGAACAGTAAATTAAAATAAATCCATAAAATTGGCCAAAAATTAATTTTTTTTCGACAGGTCCGGACCAGTCCACTTTTACAGAAAAAGGGGTTTCTAAATTTGGGTAGTTTTGAAGATCAAAAATTGTGTTTTCTTGACATGTCTGAACCTGTAACCTTTTTCAAAAGAACAGGGCATTAAAATTATGAAAAAATAAAATTGGCCAAAATTTAATTTTTTTTAAACAGGTCCGGACCAGTCCACTTTTCAAAAAAGGGGCTATCTAAATTTGGGTAGTTTTGAAGATCAAAATTGTGTTTTCTTGACATGTCTGAACCTGTAGCTTTCTCAAAAAGAACAGGCATTGAAATTATGAAAAATAAAAATTGGCCCAAAATTTAATTTTTTCGACAGGTCCGGACCAACTCCACTTTTTTTTCTTCCGAAAAGGGGATTCTAAATTTGGGTAGTTTTGAAGATCAAAAATTAGTTTTCTTGACATGTCTGAACCTGTAATTTTTTCTCAAAAGAACAGTACATTAAAATTATGAAAAATAAAATTGGCCAAAATTTAATTTTTTCGACAGGTCCGGACCAGTCCACTTTTCAGAAAAGGGGGTTCTAAATTTGGGTAGTTTTGAAGATCAAAAATTGTGTTTTCTTGACATGTCTGAACCTGTAAGCTTTCTCAAAAGAACAGTACATTAAAATTATGAAAAAATAAATTGGCCAAAATTTAATTTTTTGACAGGTCCGGACCAGTCCACTTTTACAGAAAAGGGGTGTCTAAATTTTTGTAGTTTTGAAGATCAAAAAAATTGTGTTTTCTTGACATGTCTGAACCTGTAAGCTTTTTGAAAAGCTCAGTACATCAAAATTATGAAAAATATAAAATTGGCCAAAATTATTTTTTGACAGGTCCGGACCAGTCCACTTTTTCAGAAAAAAGGGGGTGTCTAAATTTGGGTAGTTTTGAAGATCAAAAAATTGTGTTTTCTTGACATGTCTGAACCTGTAAGCTTTCTCAAAAGAATAGGCATTGAAATTATGAAAAATAAAATTTGCCAAAATTATAATTTTTTTCGACAGGTCCGGACCAGTCCACTTTTTCAAAAAAGGGGGGTGTCTAAATTTTGGTAGTTTTGAAGATCAAAAAATTGTGTTTTCTTGACATGTCTGAACCTGTAAGCTTTCTCAAAAGAACAGTACATTAAAATTATGAAAAAATAAAATTGGCCAAATGTAATTTTTTTTTCAACAGGTCCGGACCAGTCCACTTTTACAGAAAAAGGGGTGTCTAAATTTGGGTAGTTTTGAAGATCAAAAATTGTGTTTTCTTGACATGTCTGAACCTGTAAGCTTTCTCAAAAGAACAGTACATTAAAATTATGAAAAATAAAATTGGCCAAAATTTTTTTTTTTCTGACAGGTCCCGGACCAGTCCACTTTTACAGAAAAGGGGTGTCTAAATTTTGGTAGTTCTGAAGATCAAAAATTGTGTTTTCTTGACAGGTCTGAACCTGTAAGCTTTCTCAAAAGAACAGGCATTGAAATTATGAAAAAAAATAAAATGGCCCAAAATTATTATTTTTTTGACAGGTCCGGACCAGTCCACTTTTTCAGAAAAGGGGCTGTCTAAATTTGGGTAGTTTTGAAGATCAAAAAATTGTGTTTTCTTGACATGTCTGAACCTGTAAGCTTTCTCAAAAGAACAGGCATCGAAATTATGAAAAATAAAATTGGCTGTAAATTTTATTTTTTTTGACAGGTCCGGACCAGTCCACTTTTTCAGAAAAGGGGGTGTTTAAATTTTGTAGTTTGAAGATCAAAAATTGTGTTTTCTTGACATGTCTGAACCTGTAAGCTTTTTGAAAAGTTCAGGGCATTGAAATTATGAAAAATAAAATTGGCCAAAATTAATTTTTTCGACAGGTCCGACCAGTCCACTTTTTCAGAAAAGGGGTGTCTAAATTTGGGTAGTTTTGAAGATCAAAAAATTGTGTTTTCTTGACATGTCTGAACCTGTAAGTTTTTCAAAAGCTCGGGCATTAAATTATGAAAAATAAAATTGGCCAAATTATTATTTTTTTGACAGGACCGACCAGTCCACTTTTTTTCAAAAAAGGGGTTTAAATTTGGGTAGTTTTGAAGATCAAAAATTGTGTTTCTTGACATGTCTGAACCTGTAAACTTTTTCAAAAGAACAGTACATCAAAAAGTATGAAAAATAAAATTGGCCAAAATTTAATTTTTTCGACAGGTCCGGACCAGTCCACTTTTTCAGAAAAGGGGTTTCTAAATTTGGGTAGTTTTGAAGATCAAAAAATTGTGTTTTCTTGACATGTCTGAACCTGTAAGCTTTCTCAAAAGAACAGTACATTAAAAGTATCAAAAAATAAAATTGGCCAAAATGTATTTTTTTCGACAGGTCCGGACCAGTCCACTTTTTCAGAAAAGGGGGGTGTCTAAATTTTGGTAGTTTTGAAGATCAAAAAATTGTGTTTTCTTGACATGTCTGAACCTGTAAGCTTTCTCAAAAGAACAGTACATTAAAATTATGAAAAAAATAAAATTGGCCAAAATTTAATTTTTTCCAACAGGTCCGGACCAGTCCACTTTTTACAGAAAAGGGGTGTCTAAATTTTGGTAGTTTTGAAGATCAAAAATTGTGTTTTCTTTGACATGTCTGAACCTGTAAGCTTTTTCAAAAAGCTCGGCATTGAAATTATGAAAAAATAAAATTGGCCAAAAATTATTTTTTTTTGACAGGACCGGACCAGTCCACTTTTTTTCAAAAAGGGGTGTTTAAATTTTGGTAGTTCTGAAGATCAAAAATTGTGTTTTCTTGACAGGTCTGAACCTGTAAGCTTTCTCAAAAGAACAGGGCATTAAATTATGAAAAAATAAAATTGGCCAAAATTTAATTTTTTTTGACAGGTCCGGACCAGTCCACTTTTACAGAAAAGGGGGTTTCTAAATTTGGGTAGTTTTGAAGATCAAAATATTGTGTTTTCTTGACATGTCTGAACCTGTAAGCTTTCTCAAAAGTTCGAGGCATTGAAATTATGAAAAATGAAATGGCCCAAAATTATTATTTTTTTTTGACAGGTCCGGACCAGTTCACTTTTACAGAAAAAGGGGGGTGTTTAAATTTTGGTAGTTCTGAAGATCAAAAAATTGTGTTTTCTTGACAGGTCTGAACCTGTAAGCTTTCTCAAAAGAACAGTACATTAAAAGTATGAAAAAATAAAATTGGCCAAAATTTAATTTTTTCGACAGGTCCGGACCAGTCCACTTTTTCAGAAAAGGGGGTCTCTAAATTTGGGTAGTTTTGAAGATCAAAAATTGTGTTTTCTTGACATGTCTGAACCTGTAAGCTTTCTCAAAAGAACAGTACATTAAAATTATGAAAAAATAAAATTGGCCAAAAATTATTTTTTTTTGACAGGTCCGGACCAGTCCACTTTTTTCAGAAAAGGGGGGTCTAAATTTTGGTAGTTTGAAGATCAAAAATTGTGTTTTCTTGACATGTCTGAACCTGTAAGCTTTCTCAAAAGAACAGTACATTAAAATTATGAAAAAATAAAATTGGCCAAAATTATTATTTTTTTCGACAGGTCCGACCAGTCCACTTTTTTCAAAAAGGGGGTGTCTAAATTTTGGTAGTTCTGAAGATCAAAAATTGTGTTTTCTTGACATGTCTGAACCTGTAAGCTTTCTCAAAAGCTCAGGGCATTGAAATTATGAAAAAATAAAATGGCCAAAATTAATTTTTTTTGACAGGTCCGGACCAGTCCACTTTTTTCAGAAAAGGGGGTGTCTAAATTTGGGGTAGTTTTGAAGATCAAAAAATTGTGTTTTTTTGACATGTCTGAACCTGTAAGCTTTCTCAAAAAAGAACAGTACATTAAAATTATGAAAAAATAAAATTGGCCAAAATTTAATTTTTTTCGACAGGTCCGGACCAGTCCACTTTTACAGAAAAGGGGTTTCTAAATTTGGGTAGTTTTGAAGATCAAAATATTGTGTTTCTTGACATGTCTGAACCTGTAAGCTTTTTCAAAAGCTCGGGCATCAAAATTATGAAAAAATAAAATTGGCCAAAATTATTATTTTTTTTGACAGGACCGACCAGTCCACTTTTTTCAGAAAAGGGGGTGTCTAAATTTGGGTAGTTTTGAAGATCAAAAAATTGTGTTTTCTTGACATGTCTGAACCTGTAAGCTTTCTCAAAAGTTCGGGCATTGAAATTATGAAAAAATAAAATTGGCCAAAATTTAATTTTTTCGACAGGTCCGGACCAGTCCACTTTTACAGAAAAGGGGGTGTCTAAATTTGGGTAGTTTTGAAGATCAAAAATTTGTGTTTTCTTGACATGTCTGAACCTGTAAGCTTTCTCAAAAGAACAGTACATTAAAATTATGAAAAAATAAAATTGGCCAAAATTATTATTTTTTTTGACAGGACCGGACCAGTCCACTTTTTCAAAAAAGGGGGGTGTTTAAATTTTGGTAGTTCTGAAGATCAAAAAATTGTGTTTTCTTGACAGGTCTGAACCTGTAAGCTTTCTCAAAAGAACAGTACATTAAAATTATGAAAAAATAAAATTGGCCAAAATTATAATTTTTTTGACAGGTCCGGACCAGTCCACTTTTTCAGAAAAGGGGCTGTCTAAATTTGGGTAGTTTTGAAGATCAAAAAATTGTGTTTTCTTGACATGTCTGAACCTGTAAGCTTTCTCAAAAGTTCGGGGCATTGAAATTATGAAAAATAAAATTGGCCCAAAATTATTATTTTTTTGACAGGTCCGGACCAGTCCACTTTTTCAGAAAAGGGGGTGTCTAAATTTTGGTAGTTTTGAAGATCAAAAATTGTGTTTTCTTGACCTCTCTGAACCTGTAAGCTTTTTCAAAAGAACAGCATTAAAATTATGAAAAAATAAAATTGGCCAAAATTATTTTTTTCAACAGGTCCGGACCAGTCCACTTTTTTCAGAAAAGGGGTTTCTAAATTTGGGTAGTTTTGAAGATCAAAAATTGTGTTTTCTTGACATGTCTGAACCTGTAAGCTTTCTCAAAGAACAGTACATTAAAAGTATGAAAAAAATAAAATTGGCCAAAATTTAATTTTTTTTAGACAGGTCCGGACCAGTCCACTTTTACAGAAAAGGGGTTTCTAAATTTGGGTAGTTTTGAAAGATCAAAAATTGTGTTTTCTTGACATGTCTGAACCTGTAAGCTTTCTCAAAAGTTCAGTACATTAAAATTATGAAAAAATAAAATTGGCCCAAAAATTTTTTTTCAACAGGTCCGGACCAGTCCACTTTTTTTTTTTTCGAGGGGATGTCTAAATTTGGGTAGTTTTGAAGATCAAAATATTGTGTTTTCTTGACATGTCTGAACCTGTAAGCTTTTTCAAAAGTTCGGGGCATTGAAATTATGAAAAATAAATGGCCCAAAATTATTTTTTTTTGAACAGGTCCGGACCAGTCCACTTTTTCAAAAAAGGGGGTGTCTAAATTTTGGTAGTTCTGAAGATCAAAAATTGTGTTTTCTTGACATGTCTGAACCTGTAAGCTTTCTGAAAAGAACAGGCATTAAAAGTATGAAAAAAAATAAAATTGGCCAAAATTTAATTTTTTCGACAGGTCCGACCAGTCCACTTTTTCAGAAAAAGGGGGTGTCTAAATTTTGGTAGTTTTGAAGATCAAAAATTGTGTTTTCTTGACATGTCTGAACCTGTAAGCTTTCTCAAAAGAACAGTACATTAAAAATTATGAAAAAAAAATAAAATTGCCCAAAATTTAATTTTTTTCAACAGGTCCGGACCAGTCCACTTTTACAGAAAAGGGGGTCTCTAAATTTGGGTAGTTTTGAAGATCAAAAAATTGTGTTTTCTTGACATGTCTGAACCTGTAAGCTTTTTTCAAAAGAACGGGGCATCGAAATTATGAAAAAATAATTGGCCAAAATTATTATTTTTTTTGACAGGACCGGACCAGTCCACTTTTTTCAAAAAAGGGTGTTTAAATTTTGGTAGTTTGAAGATCAAAAAATTGTGTTTCTTGACAGGTCTGAACCTGTAAGCTTTTTTCAAAAGCTCGGGCATTGAAATTATGAAAAAATAAAATTGGCCAAAATTATTATTTTTTTCGACAGGTCCGGACCAGTCCACTTTTTTTCAGAAAAGGGGTTTCTAAATTTTGGTAGTTTTGAAGATCAAAAATTGTGTTTTCTTGACATGTCTGAACCTGTAAGCTTTCTCAAAAGAACAGTACATTAAAATTATGAAAAAATAAAATTGGCCAAAATGTAATTTTTTCAACAGGTCCGGACCAGTCCACTTTTACAGAAAAGGGGGTCTCTAAATTTGGGTAGTTTTGAAGATCAAAATATTGTGTTTTCTTGACATGTCTGAACCTGTAAGCTTTCTCAAAAGTTCGGGGCATTGAAATTATGAAAAAATGAAATGGCCCAAAATTATTATTTTTTTCAACAGGTCCGGACCAGTCCACTTTTTCAGAAAAGGGGTGTCTAAATTTTGGTAGTTCTGAAGATCAAAAAATTGTGTTTTCTTGACATGTCTGAACCTGTAAGCTTTTTCAAAAGAACAGTACACATTAAAAGTATGAAAAAATAAAATTGGCCAAAATTTATTTTTTTTGACAGGTCCGGACCAGTTCACTTTTACAGAAAAGGGGGTGTCTAAATTTTGGTAGTTCTGAAGATCAAAAATTGTGTTTTCTTGACATGTCTGAACCTGTAAGCTTTTCTCAAAAGTTCAGGGCATCAAAAATTATGAAAAAATAAAATTGGCCAAAATTATTATTTTTTTGACAGGTCCGGACCAGTCCACTTTTTCAGAAAAGGGGGTGTCTAAATTTGGGTAGTTTTGAAGATCAAAAATTGTGTTTTCTTGACATGTCTGAACCTGTAAGCTTTCTCAAAAGTTTGGGGCATTGAAATTATGAAAAAATGAAATTGGCCCAAAATTATTATTTTTTTCGACAGGTCCGGACCAGTCCACTTTTTTTTAGAAAAGGGGGTGTCTAAATTTGGGTAGTTTTGAAGATCAAAAATTGTGTTTTTCTTGACATGTCTGAACCTGTAAGCTTTTTCAAAAGTTCGGGCATCGAAATTATGAAAAATAAAATTGGCCAAAATTATTATTTATTTTGACAGGACCGGACCAGTCCACTTTTTTCAGAAAAGGGGGATGTCTAAATTTGGTAGTTTTGAAGATCAAAAATTGTGTTTTCTTGACATGTCTGAACCTGTAAGCTTTCTCAAAAGAACAGTACATTAAAATTATGAAAAAATAAAATTGGCCAAAATTTAATTTTTTTGACAGGTCCGGACCAGTCCACTTTTTCAGAAAAGGGGCTATCTAAATTTGGGTAGTTTTGAAGATCAAAAATTTGTGTTTTCTTGACATGTCTGAACCTGTAAGCTTTTTCAAAAGAACAGCAGCATTAAAAGTATGAAAAAATAAATTGGCCAAAATGTAATTTTTTTTCGACAGGTCCAGACCAGTCCACTTTTACAAAAAGGGGGTGTCTAAATTTTGGTAGTTTTGAAGATCAAAAATTGTGTTTTCTTGACATGTCTGAACCTGTAAGCTTTCTCAAAAACAGTACATTTGAAATTATGAAAAAAATAAAATTGGCCAAAATTATTTTTTTTTCGACAGGTCCAGACCAGTCCACTTTTACAGAAAAAGGGGGTGTCTAAATTTGGGTAGTTTTGAAGATCAAAAATTGTGTTTTCTTGACATGTCTGAACCTGTAAGCTTTCTCAAAAGAACGGGCATTATTATTATGAAAAAATAAAATTGGCCAAAATTTAATTTTTTTTCGACAGGTCCGGACCAGTCCACTTTTTTCAGAAAAGGGGGTGTCTAAATTTTGGTAGTTCTGAAGATCAAAAAATTGTGTTTTCTTGACATGTCTGAACCTGTAAGCTTTCTCAAAAGAAACACTGCATTGAAATTATGAAAAATAAAAAATGGCCAAAATTATTTTTTTTTTTTTCAACAGGTCCGGACCAGTCCACTTTTTTCAGAAAAGGGGTGTCTAAATTTGGGTAGTTTTGAAGATCAAAAATTGTGTTTTCTTGACATGTCTGAACCTGTAATTTTCTCAAAAGAACAGTACATTAAAATTATGAAAAACTAAATTGGCCAAAATTTAATTTTTTTTCAACAGGTCCAGACCAGTCCACTTTTTCAGAAAAGGGGCTTTCTAAATTTGGGTAGTTTTGAAGATCAAAAAATTGTGTTTTCTTGACAGGTCTGAACCTGTAAGCTTTCTCAAAAGAATAGTACATTAAAATTATGAAAAAAATAAATGGCCAAAATATTTTTTTTCGACAGGTCCGGACCAGTCCACTTTTTCAGAAAAGGTGTCTAAATTTGGGTAGTTTTGAAGATCAAAAATTGTGTTTTCTTGACATGTCTGAACCTGTAAGCTTTTTGAAAAGAACGGCATCAAAAATTATGAAAAAAATAAAATTGGCCAAAAATTTAATTTTTTTTGTGGTCCGGACCAGTCCACTTTTTTCAGAAAAGGGGGTTGTCTAAATTTTGGTAGTTCTGAAGATCAAAAATTGTGTTTTCTTGACATGTCTGAACCTGTAAGCTTTCAAAAAGTTCGGCATTGAAATTATGAAAAATAAAATGGGCCAAAATTATTTTTTTTTCAACAGGTCCGGACCAGTCCACTTTTTCAGAAAAGGGGTGTCTAAATTTGGGTAGTTTTGAAGATCAAAAATTGTGTTTTCTTGACATGTCTGAACCTGTAATCTTTCTCAAAAGAACAGTACATTAAAATTATGAAAAATAAAATTGGCCAAAATTTAATTTTTTTTGACAGGTCTGGACCAGTCCACTTTTACAGAAAAGGGGTTTCTAAATTTGGGTAGTTTTGAAGATCAAAAAAATTGTGTTTTCTTGACATGTCTGAACCTGTAAGCTTTTTCAAAAGCTCGGCATCAAATTATGAAAAATAAAATTGGCCAAAATTATTTTTTTTTCAACAGGACCGGACCAGTCCACTTTTTCAGAAAAGGGGGTGTCTAAATTTTAGTAGTTTTGAAGATCAAAAAATTGTGTTTTCTTGACAGGTCTGAACCTGTAAGCTTTCTCAAAAGAACTCGGGGCATTGAAATTATGAAAAATAAAAATGGTCCAAAAATTATTATTTTTTTCAACAGGTCCGTTCCAGTCCACTTTTTTCAAAAAGGGGTGTCTAAATTTGGGGTAGTTCTGAAGATCAAAAATTGTTTTTTTTTTGACAGGTCTGGGTTTGTAATCTTTCTCAAAAATGAGGGCATCGAAAATTATGAAAAATAAAATGGCCAAAATATTTTTTTTCAACAGGTCCGTTCCAAGTCCACTTTTTTTCAGAAAAAGGGGGTGTCTAAATTTGGGTAGTTTTGAAGATCAAAAAAATTGTGTTTTCTTGACATTGTTGAACCTGTAAGCTTTTTCAAAAGCTCGGGGATTACAATTATGAAAAAATAAAATGGTCCAAAATTTAATTTTTTTTGACAGGTCCATTCCAGTCCACTTTTTTAGAAAGAACGTCTAAATTTGGGTAGTTCTGAAGATCAAAAATTGTTTTCTTGACATCTCTGAACCTGTAAGCTTTTTCAAAAGCTTGGGCATTGAAAATTATGAAAAAATAAAATTGGCCAAAAATTTCATTTTTCAACAGGACCGGACCAGTCCACTTTTTCAAAAAAGGGGTTGTCTAAATTTGAGGGTAGTTTTGAAGATCAAAAAATTGTGTTCTTGACATTCCCAACCTGTAAGCTTTTTCAAAAGAACAGTTAAAATTATGAAAAATAAAATTGGCCAAAATTTAATTTTTTTTTTGACAGGTCCGACCAGTCCACTTTTTTTTTTTTTTTTTTGTCTTTTCAAATTTTGGTTTCTTGAAGATCAAAAATTGTGTTTTCTTGACAGGTCCGAACCTGTAAGCTTTCTGAAAAGTTCGTAGATTGAAATTATGAAAAAATAAAAATGGCCCAAAATTATTATTTTTTTCACAGGTCCGACCAGTCCACTTTTTTTCAGAAAAGGGGTGTCTAAATTTGGGTAGTTTTGAAGATCAAAAATTTGTTTTCTTGACATGTCTGAACCTGTAAGCTTTTTCAAAAGAACAGTACATTAAAATTATGAAAAAATAAAATTGGCCAAAATTTAATTTTTTTTTTACAGGTCCGGACCAGTCCACTTTACAGAAAAGGGGTTGTCTAAATTTGGGTAGTTTTGAAGATCAAAAAATTGTGTTTCTTGACATGTCTGAACCTGTAAGCTTTTCAAAAGCTCGGTATCAAAATTATGAAAAAATAAAATTGGCCAAAATTATTTTTTTTTTTGACAGGACCGGACCAGTCCACTTTTTCAAAAAAAGGGGGTGTCTAAATTTTGGTAGTTCTGAAGATCAAAAATTGTGTTTTCTTGACATGTCTGAACCTGTAAGCTTTCTCAAAAGAACAGGGCATTGAAATTATGAAAAAAAAAATTGGCCAAAATTTAATTTTTTGACAGGTCCGACCAGTCCACTTTTTTTCAGAAAAGGGGTGTCTAAATTTGGGTAGTTTTAAGATCAAAAAATTGTGTTTTCTTGACATGTCTGAACCTGTAAGCTTTCTCAAAAGTCGGGGCATTGAAATTATGAAAAAATGAAATGGCCCAAAATTATAATTTTTTTCAACAGGTCCGGACCAGTCCACTTTTTCAGAAAAGGGGTGTCTAAATTTTGGGTAGTTCTGAAGATCAAAAATTGTGTTTTCTTGACCTCTGAACCTGTAAGCTTTTTCAAAAGAACAGTACATTAAAATTATGAAAAAATAAAATGGCCAAAATTTAATTTTTTGACAGGTCCGACCAAGTCCACTTTTACAGAAGAGAGGGTGTCTAAATTTGGGTAGTTTTGAAGATCAAAATATTGTGTTTTCTTGACATGTCTGAACCTGTAAGCTTTTTCAAAAGCTCGGGCATCAAAATTATGAAAAAATAAAATTGGCCAAAATTATTATTTTTTTTTTTGACAGGACCGGACCAGTCCACTTTTTGGAGAAAAGGTGGGGTCTAAATTTTTGGTAGTTCTGAAGATCAAAAATTGTGTTTTCTTGACATGTCTGAACCTGTAAGCTTTCTCAAAAGTTCAGGGCATTAAAATTATGAAAAAATAAAATGGCCCAAAATTAATTTTTTTTAAACAGGTCCGACCAGTCCACTTTTTTTTTAAAAAAAGGTGTCTAAATTTGGGTAGTTTTGAAGATCAAAAAATTGTGTTTTCTTGACATGTCTGAACCTGTAAGCTTTTCTCAAAAGTTCGGGCATTGAAATTATGAAAAAATAAAATGGGCCAAAATTATTATTTTTTTTGACAGGTCCGGACCAGTCCACTTTTTTAAAAAAGGGGTGTCTAAATTTGGGTAGTTTTGAAGATCAAAAATTGTGTTTTCTTTGACATGTCTGAACCTGTAAGCTTTTCTCAAAAGAACAGTACATTAAAATTATGAAAAAAAAAAATTGGCCAAAATTTAATTTTTTTTTGACAGGTCCGGACCAGTCCACTTTTTCAGAAAAGGGGGGTGTCTAAATTTGGGTAGTTTTGAAGATCAAAAAATGTGTTTTCTTGACAGGTCTGAACCTGTAAGCTTTCTCAAAAGAACGGCATTAAAATTATATGAAAAAATAAAATGGCCAAAATTATTTTTTTTTTTTTGACAGGTCCGGACCAGTCCACTTTTTTCAAAAAAGGGGGTGTCTAAATTTTGGTAGTTCTGAAGATCAAAAAAAATTGTGTTTTCTTGACATGTCTGAACCTGTAAGTTTTCTCAAAAGAACAGTACATTAAAATTATGAAAAATAAAATTGGCCAAAATTAATTTTTTTGACAGGTCCGACCAGTCCACTTTACAGAAAAGGGGTGTCTAAATTTTTTTTGGTAGTTCTGAAGATCAAAAAATTGTGTTTTCTTGACATGTCTGAACCTGTAAGCTTTCCTCAAAAGTTCAGTACATTAAAATTATGAAAAAATAAAATTGGCCAAAATTAATTTTTTGGACAGGTCCGGACCAGTCCACTTTTTTTCAGAAAAGGGGGTGTCTAAATTTGGGTAGTTTTAAGATCAAAAATTGTGTTTTTTCTTGACATGTCTGAACCTGTAAGCTTTTTTCAAAAAGCTCGGGCATCAAATTATGAAAAAATAAAATTGGCCAAAATTATTATTTTTTTGACAGGACCGGACCAGTCCACTTTTTTCAAAAAAGGGGGTGTCTAAATTTTTTAGTAGTTCTGAAGATCAAAAATTGTGTTTTCTTGACAGGTCTGAACCTGTAAGCTTTCTCAAAAGTTCGGGGCATTGAAATTATGAAAAATGAAATGGCCCAAAATTATTATTTTTTTCACAGGTCCGGACCAGTCCACTTTTTCAGAAAAGGGGTGTCTAAATTTGGGTAGTTTTGAAGATCAAAAATTGTGTTTTCTTGACATGTCTGAACCTGTAAGCTTTCTCAAAAGAACAGTACATTAAAAGCATGAAAAAATAAAATTGGCCAAAATTTAATTTTTTTTGACAGGTCCGGACCAGTCCACTTTTACAGAAAAGGGGTTACTAAATTTGGGTAGTTTTGAAGATCAAAAAATTGTGTTTTCTTGACATGTCTGAACCTGTAAGCTTTTTCAAAAGAACAGGCATTAAAATTATGAAAAATAAAATTGGCCAAAATTATTATTTTTTCAACAGGTCCGGACCAGTCCACTTTTACAGAAAAGGGGTGTCTAAATTTTTGGTAGTTTTGAAGATCAAAAAATTGTGTTTTCTTGACATGTCTGAACCTGTAAGCTTTTTCAAAAGAACAGTACATTAAAATTATGAAAAAATAAAATTGGCCAAAATTTTATTTTTTTTGACAGGTCCGGACCAGTCCACTTTTACAGAAAAAGGGGTGTCTAAATTTTGGTAGTTTGAAGATCAAAATATTTGTGTTTTCTTGACATGTCTGAACCTGTAAGCTTTTTCAAAAGAACGGTACATCAAATTATGAAAAATGAAAATTGGCCAAAATTTATTATTTATTTTGACAGGACCGACCAGTCCACTTTTTCAGAAAAGGGGGTTTCTAAATTTGGGTAGTTTTGAAGATCAAAATATTGTGTTTTCTTGACATGTCTGAACCTGTAAGTCGGACCAAAAGAACTCGGGCAAAATTATGAAAAAATAAAATTGGCCAAAATTTAATTTTTTTGACAGGTCCGACCAGTTCACTTTTACAGAAAAAGGGGTTTCTAAATTTGGGTAGTTTTGAAGATCAAAAAATTGTGTTTTCTTGACATGTCTGAACCTGTAAGCTTTCTCAAAAGAACAGTACATTAAAATTATGAAAAAATAAAATTGGCCAAAATTTAATTTTTTCAACAGGTCCGGACCAGTCCACTTTTACAGAAAAGGGGGTCTCTAAATTTTTGGTAGTTTTGAAGATCAAAAATTTGTGTTTTCTTGACATGTCTGAACCTGTAAGCTTTCTCAAAAGTTCGGGCATTGAAATTATGAAAAAAATGAAATTGGCCAAAATTTTTATTTTTTTTTTGACAGGTCCAGACCAGTCCACTTTTTTTTGAAAAAGGGGGGTGTTTAAATTTTGTAGTTTTGAAGATCAAAAATTGTGTTTTCTTGACATGTCTGAACCTGTAAGCTTTTCAAAAGCTCGGGGCATTAAAATTATGAAAAAAAATAAAATTGGCCAAAATTATTATTTTTTTTGACAGGTCCGGACCAGTCCACTTTTTCAGAAAAGGGGGTGTCTAAATTTTGGGTAGTTTTGAAGATCAAAAATTGTGTTTTCTTGACATGTCTGAACCTGTAAGCTTTTTTCAAAAGAACAGTACATTAAAATTATGAAAAAATAAAATTGGCCAAAATTTAATTTTTTTCGACAGGTCCGGACCAGTCCACTTTTACAGAAAAGGGGGTCTAAATTTGGGTAGTTTTGAAGATCAAAAATTGTGTTTTCTTGACATGTCTGAACCTGTAAGCTTTCTCAAAAGAACAGTACATTAAAAGTATGAAAAAATAAAATTGGCCAAAATTTTATTTTTTTTGACAGGTCCGGACCAGTCCACTTTTTTCAGAAAAGGGGTTTCTAAATTTGGGTAGTTTTGAAGATCAAAAAATTGTGTTTTCTTGACATGTCTGAACCTGTAAGCTTTTCTCAAAAGTTCGGGGCATTTTTTTCGGAATTATGAAAAAATAAAATGGCCCAAATTATTATTTTTTTTTGACAGGTCCGGACCAGTCCACTTTTTCAAAAAAGGGGTGTCTAAATTTGGTAGTTTGAAGATCAAAAAATTGTGTTTTTCTTGACATGTCTGAACCTGTAAGCTTTCTCAAAAGAACAGTACATTAAAATTATGAAAAAATAAATTGGCCAAAATTTAATTTTTCGACAGGTCCGACCAGTCCACTTTTTCAGAAAAGGGGGTGTCTAAATTTGGGTAGTTTTGAAGATCAAAAAATTGTGTTTTCTTGACATGTCTGAACCTGTAAGCTTTCTCAAAAGTTCGGGGCATTGAAATTATGAAAAAATAAAATTGGCCAAAATTATATTTTTTTTTGACAGGACCGGACCAGTCCACTTTTTCAAAAAAAGGGGGTGTCTAAATTTTGGTAGTTTTGAAGATCAAAAATTGTGTTTTCTTGACATGTCTGAACCTGTAAGCTTTTTCAAAAGCTCAGGCATCGAAATTATGAAAAAATAAAATTGGCCAAAATTATTTTTTTTTGACAGGTCCGGACCAGTCCACTTTTTCAGAAAAGGGGGTGTCTAAATTTGGGTAGTTTTGAAGATCAAAAAATTGTGTTTTCTTGACATGTCTGAACCTGTAAGCTTTTTCAAAAGCTCGGGCATCAAAATTATGAAAAAATAAAATTGGCCAAAATTATTTTTTTTTTCGACAGGACGGACCAGTCCACTTTTTCAGAAAAGGGGGTGTCTAAATTTTGGTAGTTCTGAAGATCAAAAAATTGTGTTTTCTTGACATGTCTGAACCTGTAAGCTTTCTCAAAAGTTCGGGGCATTGAAATTATGAAAAAATAAAATGGTCCAAAATTATTATTTTTTTCAACAGGTCCGGACCAGTCCACTTTTTCAGAAAAGGGGGGTGTCTAAATTTGGGTAGTTTTGAAGATCAAAATTGTGTTTTCTTGACATGTCTGAACCTGTAAGCTTTCTCAAAAGAACAGTACATTAAAATTATGAAAAAAAAAATTGGCCAAAATTAATTTTTTTTGACAGGTCCGGACCAGTCCACTTTTTCAGAAAAGGGGTGTCTAAATTTGGTAGTTTTGAAGATCAAAAAATTGTGTTTTCTTGACATGTCTGAACCTGTAAGCTTTTTCAAAAGCCCAACAGTACATCGAAATTATGAAAAAATAAAATTATTCCCAAAATTATTTTTTTTTTGACAGGTCCGGACCAGTCCACTTTTTTCAAAAAAAGGGGATGTCTAAATTTTAGTAGTTTTGAAGATCAAAAAATTGTGTTTTCTTGACATGTCTGAACCTGTAAGCTTTTTCAAAAGTTCGGGCATCAAATTATGAAAAAAAATAAAATTGGCCAAAATTATTATTTTTTTTGACAGGTCCAGACCAGTCCACTTTTTTTCAGAAAAGGGGTGTCTAAATTTGGGTAGTTTGAAGATCAAAAAATTGTGTTTTCTTGACATGTCTGAACCTGTAAGCTTTTTCAAAAGCGATCGGTATTATTGAAATTATGAAAAAATAAAATTGGCCAAAATTATTTTTTTTTTTTGACAGGTCCGGACCAGTCCACTTTTTCAGAAAAGGGGGTGTCTAAATTTGGGTAGTTTTGAAGATCAAAAAATTGTGTTTTCTTGACATGTCTGAACCTGTAAGCTTTTTCAAAAGCTCGGGCATCGAAATTATGAAAAAATAAAAAATGGCCAAAATTTTATTTTTTTTTTGACAGGACCGGACCAGTCCACTTTTTCAGAAAAGGGGGTGTCTAAATTTGGGTAGTTTTGAAGATCAAAAAATTGTGTTTTCTTGACATGTCTGAACCTGTAAGCTTTTCAAAAAAGTTCGGCATTGAAATTATGAAAAAATAAATTGGCCAAAATTATTATTTTTTTTGACAGGTCCGGACCAGTCCACTTTTCAAAAAGGGGGTGTCTAAATTTGGGTAGTTCTGAAGATCAAAAATTGTGTTTTCTTGACATGTCTGAACCTGTAAGCTTTCTCAAAAGAACAGTACATTAAAATTATGAAAAAATAAAATGGTCCAAAATTATTTTTTTCAACAGGTCCGGACCAGTCCACTTTTTTTCAGAAAAGGGGTGTCTAAATTTGGGTAGTTTTGAAGATCAAAAAATTGTGTTTTTCTTGACATGTCTGAACCTGTAAGCTTTTTCAAAAGCTCGCCATCGAAATTATGAAAAAATAAAATTGGCCAAAATTATTTTTTTTTTTGACAGGACCGGACCAGTCCACTTTTTCAAAAAAATGGTTGTCTAAATTTTGGTAGTTTTGAAGATCAAAAAATTGTGTTTTCTTGACATGTCTGAACCTGTAAGCTTTCTCAAAAGTTCACATTGAAATTATGAAAAAATAAAATTGTCCCAAAATTATTATTTTTTTCAACAGGTCCAGACCAGTCCACTTTTTCAAAAAAGGGGGTGTCTAAATTTTAGTAGTTTTGAAGATCAAAAAATTGTGTTTTCTTGACATGTCTGAACCTGTAAGCTTTCTCAAAAGTTCAGGCATTAAAATTATGAAAAAAGCAAAATTGGCCAAAATTATTTTTTTTTTTTGACAGGTCCGGACCAGTCCACTTTTTTTCAAAAAAAGGGGGTGTCTAAATTTGGGTAGTTCTGAAGATCAAAAAATTGTGTTTTCTTGACATGTCTGAACCTGTAAGCTTTCTCAAAAAGAACAGTACATTAAAAATTATGAAAAAATAAAATTGGCCAAAATTTAATTTTTTTTGACAGGTCCGACCCAGTCCACTTTTTTTCAGAAAAGGGGTTGTCTAAATTTGGGTAGTTTTGAAGATCAAAAATTGTGTTTTCTTGACATGTCTGAACCTGTAAGCTTTTTCAAAAGCTCGGGCATCGAAATTATGAAAAAAATAAAATTGGCCAAAATATTATTTTTTTTTTGACAGGACCGGACCAGTCCACTTTTTCAAAAAAAAGGGGTGTCTAAATTTTGTAGTTCTGAAGATCAAAAAATTGTGTTTTCTTGACATGTCTGAACCTGTAAGCTTTTTCAAAAGAACAGGCATTAAAATTATGAAAAAATAAAATGGTCCAAAATTATTTTTTTTCACAGGTCCGACCAGTCCACTTTTTCAGAAAAGGGGGTGTCTAAATTTGGGTAGTTCTGAAGATCAAAAATTGTGTTTTCTTGACATGTCTGAACCTGTAAGCTTTCTCAAAAGTTCAGTACATTGAAATTATGAAAAAATAAAATGGTCAAAATTATTTTTTTTTGACAGGTCCGGACCAGTCCACTTTTTCAGAAAAGGGGTGTCTAAATTTTGGTAGTTTTGAAGATCAAAAATTGTGTTTTCTTGACATGTCTGAACCTGTAAGCTTTCTCAAAAGAACAGTATTTAAATTATGAAAAAATAAAATTGGCCAAAATTTAATTTTTTTCAACAGGTCCAGACCAGTCCACTTTTTCAGAAAAGGGGCTGTCTAAATTTGGGTAGTTTTGAAGATCAAAAAATTGTGTTTTCTTGACATGTCTGAACCTGTAAGCTTTTCAAAAGCTCGGGCATCGAAATTATGAAAAAATAAAATTGGCCAAAATTATTTTTTTTTTGACAGGACCGGACCAGTCCACTTTTTCAAAAAAGGGGGGGTGTCTAAATTTTGGTAGTTCTGAAGATCAAAAAATTGTGTTTTCTTGACATGTCTGAACCTGTAAGCTTTCTCAAAAGAACAGTACATTAAAATTATGAAAAAATAAAATTGGCCAAAATTTTAATTTTTTTTCAACAGGTCCGGACCAGTCCACTTTTTCAGAAAAGGGGGTGTCTAAATTTGGGTAGTTTTGAAGATCAAAAATTGTGTTTTCTTGACATGTCTGAACCTGTAAGCTTTTTCAAAAGAACAGGCATTAAAATTATGAAAAAATAAAATTGGCCAAAATTATTTTTTTTTTGACAGGTCCGGACCAGTCCACTTTTTCAAAAAAGGGGTGTCTAAATTTTGGTAGTTTTGAAGATCAAAAATTTGTGTTTTCTTGACATGTCTGAACCTGTAAGCTTTCTCAAAAGTTCGGGGCATTGAAATTATGAAAAATAAAATGGTCCAAAATTATTATTTTTTCAACAGGTCCGACCAGGTCCACTTTTTCAGAAAAGGGGTTGTCTAAATTTTTGGTAGTTTTGAAGATCAAAAATTGTGTTTTCTTGACAGGTCCGAACCTGTAAGCTTTTAAAAGTATTATCGAAAATTATGAAAAATAAAATGGCCAAAATTTTTTTTTTGACAGGTCCGTACCAGTCCACTTTTCAGAAAAAAGGGTTGTCTAAATTTTGGTAGTTCTGAAGATCAAAAAATTGTGTTTTCTTGACATGTCTGAACCTGTAAGCTTTTTCAAAAGCTCAACATTAAAATTATGAAAAAATAAAATTTGGCCAAAATTAATTTTTTTACAGGTCCGGACCAGTCCACTTTACAGAAAACGGATGTCTAAATTTGAGTAGTTTTGAAGATCAAAAATTGTGTTTTCTTGACATGTCTGAACCTGTAATCTTTTTCAAAAGCTTCGGGGCATTAAAATTATGAAAAAATAAAATTGTCCAAAATTATTTTTTTTTTTTGACAGGACCGACCAGTCCACTTTTTCAAAAAGGGGGTGTCTAAATTTTGGTAGTTCTGAAGATCAAAAATTGTGTTTTCTTGACATGTCTGAACCTGTAAGCTTTTCTCAAAAGTTCGGGACATTGAAATTATGAAAAAATAAAATGGTCCAAAATTATTATTTTTTTCAACAGGTCCGGACCAGTCCACTTTTTCAGAAAAGGGGTGTCTAAATTTGGGTAGTTTTGAAGATCAAAAAATTGTTTTTTTTGACATGTCTGAACCAATAAGCTTTCTCAAAAGAACAGTACATTAAAATTATGAAAAATAAAATTGGCCAAAATTTAATTTTTTTTGACAGGTCCGACCAGGGCACAGTTTGGAGAAAAGGTTGGGGCTTTGGACTTTTGACCAGAGGGTTATTTTAGTCAATGAAGATCAAAAAACACTGCATTAAAATTCTTGAGCAAGGTACTTTACATAGATTTTTCCAAAAAAACCCAACTGTATGAATGGGTAATTGTATGTAAAAATAATGTGATATCTGTATAATCTATAATGTGATATCTTTTTTGTAAGTCACCCTGAATAAGGGACCAGTCCACAATTACAGAAAAAGGGATGTCTAAATTTGGGTAGTTTTGAAGATCAAAAATTGTGTTTCTTGACATGTCTGAACCTGTAAGCTTTCTCAAAAGAACAGTACATTAAAATTATGAAAAAATAAAATTGGCCAAAATTATTATTTTTTTGACAGGTCCGACCAGTCCACTTTTTCAGAAAAGGGGTGTCTAAATTTGGGTAGTTTTGAAGATCAAAAAATTGTGTTTTCTTGACATGTCTGAACCTGTAAGCTTTCTCAAAAGAACAGGGCATTGAAATTATGAAAAAATAAAATTGTCCAAAATTATTATTTTTTTTTGACAGGTCCGGACCAGTCCACTTTTTTCAGAAAAGATGGTGTCTAAATTTGGGTAGTTCTGAAGATCAAAAAATTGTGTTTTCTTGACATTCTGAACCTGTAAGCTTTCTCAAAAGAACAGTACATTAAAATTATGAAAAAATAAAATTGGCCAAAATTTAATTTTTTTCGACAGGTCCGGACCAGTCCACTTTTTCAGAAAAGGGGTTTCTAAATTTGGGTAGTTTTGAAGATCAAAAATTGTGTTTTCTTTGACATGTCTGAACCTGTAAGCTTTTTCAAAAGCTCGAACATCATTAAAAAAATGAAAAAAATAAAATTGGCCAAAATTTAATTTTTTTTTGACAGGACCGGACCAGTCCACTTTTTCAAAAAAGGGGGGTGTCTAAATTTGGGTAGTTCTGAAGATCAAAAAATTGTGTTTTCTTGACAGGTCCGAACCTGTAAGCTTTCTCAAAAGTTCGGGGCATTGAAATTATGAAAAAATAAAATGGTCCAAAATTATTATTTTTTTTGACAGGTCCGGACCAGTCCACTTTTTCAGAAAAGGGGGTGTCTAAATTTGGGTAGTTTTGAAGATCAAAAATTGTGTTTTTTCTTTGACATGTCTGAACCTGTAAGCTTTCTCAAAAGAACAGTACATTAAAATTATGAAAAATAAAATTGGCCAAAATTTAATTTTTTCGACAGGTCCGACCAGTCCACTTTTTCAGAAAAGGGGATGTCTAAATTTTGGTAGTTTTGAAGATCAAAAATTGTGTTTTCTTGACAGGTCCGAACCTGTAAGCTTTCTCAAAAGTTCGGGACATTGAAATTATGAAAAAATAAAATGGTCCAAAAATTATTATTTTTTTCAACAGGTCCGGACCAGTCCACTTTTTTCAGAAAAGGGGGGTGTCTAAATTTGGTAGTTTTGAAGATCAAAAATTGTGTTTTCTTGACATGTCTGAACCTGTAAGCTTTTTCAAAAGCTCAGTACATTAAAAATTATGAAAAAATAAAATTGGCCAAAATTTTATTTTTTTTTGAGGTCCGACCAGTCCACTTTTACAGAAAAAGGGGTGTCTAAATTTGGTAGTTCTGAAGATCAAAAATTGTGTTTTCTTGACATGTCTGAACCTGTAAGCTTTTTTCAAAAGAACAGTACATTAAAAATTATGAAAAAATAAAATTGGCCAAAATTTAATTTTTTTCGACAGGACCGACCAGTTCACTTTTTCAAAAAAGGGGATGTCTAAATTTTGGTAGTTTTGAAGATCAAAAATTGTGTTTTCTTGACATGTCTGAACCTGTAAGCTTTTTCAAAAGTTCGGCCATTGAAATTATGAAAAATAAAATTGGTCCAAAATTATTATTTTTTTTGACAGGACCGGACCAGTCCACTTTTTTCAAAAAAGGGGTGTCTAAATTTGGGTAGTTCTGAAGATCAAAAAATTGTGTTTTCTTGACATGTCTGAACCTGTAAGCTTTCTCAAAAGAACAGTACATTAAAATTATGAAAAAATAAAATTGGCCAAAATTTAATTTTTTCAACAGGTCCGGACCAGTCCACTTTTTCAGAAAATGGGTGTCTAAATTTGGGTAGTTTTGAAGATCAAAAATTGTGTTTTCTTGACATGTCTGAACCTGTAAGCTTTTTCAAAAAGCTCGGTATCAAAAATTATGAAAAAATAAATTGGCCAAAATTATTATTTTTTTTGACAGGACCGGACCAGTCCACTTTTTCAAAAAAGGGGGGTGTCTAAATTTTGGTAGTTCTGAAGATCAAAAAATTGTGTTTTCTTGACAGGTCTGAACCTGTAAGCTTTCTCAAAAGAACAGTACATTGAAATTATGAAAAAAATAAAATTGGTCAAAATTATTATTTTTTTCAACAGGTCCGGACCAGTCCACTTTTTCAGAAAAGGGGGTGTCTAAATTTGGGTAGTTTTGAAGATCAAAAAATTGTGTTTTCTTGACAGGTCTGAACCTGTAAGCTTTCTCAAAAGAACAGTACATTAAAATTATGAAAAAATAAAATTGGCCAAAATTTTATTTTTTTTTTTTGACAGGTCCGGACCAGTCCACTTTTTTTCAGAAAAGGTTGGGGTGTTGGAATTTTGGTAGTTTTGAAGATCAAAAAACACTGCTGTTTTCTTGACATGTCTGAACCTGTAAGCTTTCTCAAAAAAACCCAACTTTATGAATGGGTAAAATTATGAAAAAATGTGAAATCTGGCCAAAATTTATTATTTTTTAACAATTGTAAGTCGTCCGGACCAGTCCACTTTTACAGAAAAGGGGTGTCTAAATTTGGGTAGTTTTGAAGATCAAAAAATTGTGTTTTCTTGACATGTCTGAACCTGTAAGCTTTTTCAAAAGCTCAGGCATCGAAATTATGAAAAAATAAAATTGGCCAAAATTATTATTTTTTTTTGACAGGACCGGACCAGTCCACTTTTTCAAAAAAGGGGGTGTCTAAATTTGGTAGTTTTGAAGATCAAAAAATTGTGTTTTCTTGACATGTCTGAACCTGTAAGCTTTCTCAAAAGAACAGTACATTAAAATTATGAAAAAATAAAATTGGCCAAAATTTAATTTTTTCGACAGGTCCGGACCAGTCCACTTTTTCAGAAAAGGGGCTGTCTAAATTTGGGTAGTTTTGAAGATCAAAAATTGTGTTTTCTTGACAGGTCTGAACCTGTAAGCTTTCTCAAAAGTATCGTACATCGAAATTATGAAAAAATAAAATGGCCAAAATTATTTTTTTTTTGACAGGTCCGGACCAGTCCACTTTTTTCAGAAAAGGGGGTTGTCTAAATTTTGGTAGTTTTGAAGATCAAAAAATTGTGTTTTCTTGACATGTCTGAACCTGTAAGCTTTTTCAAAAGCTCGGGCATCGAAATTATGAAAAAATAAAATTGGCCAAAATTATTATTTTTTTGACAGGTCCGGACCAGTCCACTTTTTCAGAAAAGGGGTGTCTAAATTTGGGTAGTTTTGAAGATCAGAAAAATGTGTTTTCTTGACATGTCTGAACCTGTAAGCTTTTTCAAAAGAACAGGGGCATTAAAATTATGAAAAAATAAAATTGGCCAAAATTTATTTTTTTTTGACAGGTCCCGACCAGTCCACTTTTTTCAGAAAAGGGGGTGTCTAAATTTGGGTAGTTTTGAAGATCAAAAATTGTGTTTTCTTGACATGTCTGAACCTGTAAGCTTTTTCAAAAGAACGGTACATCGAAATTATGAAAAAATAAAATTGGCCAAAATTATTATTTTTTTTGACAGGACCGGACCAGTCCACTTTTTCAGAAAAGGGGTGTCTAAATTTTGGTAGTTTGAAGATCAAAAATTGTGTTTTTCTTGACATGTCTGAACCTGTAAGCTTTCTCAAAAGTTCAGGGCATTGAAATTATGAAAAAAATAAAATGGTCCAAAATTATTATTTTTTTTCAACAGGTCCGGACCAGTCCACTTTTTCAGAAAAGGGGTGTCTAAATTTGGGTAGTTTTGAAGATCAAAAATTGTGTGTTTTCTTGACATGTCTGAACCTGTAAGCTTTTCAAAAGAACAGTACATTAAAATTATGAAAAAATAAAATTGGCCAAAATTAATAATTTTTTTGACAGGTCCGGACCAGTCCACTTTTTACAGAAAAGGGATGTCTAAATTTGGGTAGTTTTGAAGATCAAAAAATTGTTTTCTTGACATGTCTGAACCTGTAAGCTTTTCAAAAGTTCAGCCATCGAAATTATGAAAAAAAAAAATTGGCCAAAATTTTTTTTTTGACAGGTCCGGACCAGTCCACTTTTTTTTTCAAAAAGGGGGTGTCTAAATTTTGGTAGTTTTGAAGATCAAAAATTGTGTTTTCTTGACATGTCTGAACCTGTAAGCTTTTCTCAAAAGTTCGGGACATTGAAAATTATGAAAAAATAAAATGGTCCAAAATTATTATTTTTTTTAACAGGTCCGGACCAGTCCACTTTTTTTTGGAAAAGGGGTGTCTAAATTTTGGTAGTTTTGAAGATCAAAAAATTGTGTTTTCTTGACATGTCTGAACCTGTAAGCTTTTTCAAAAGTTCGGGGATTGAAATTATGAAAAAATAAAATGGCCCAAAATATTATTTTTTTTTCAGGTCCGACCAGTCCACTTTTTCAGAAAAAGGGGTGTCTAAATTTGGGTAGTTTTGAAGATCAAAAAATTGTGTTTTCTTGACATGTCTGAACCTGTAAGCTTTTTCAAAAGAACAGCCATTAAAATTATGAAAAATAAAATTGTTTTGAAAATTTAATTTTTTTTGACAGGTCGGACCAGTCCACTTTTTTTTCGAAAAGGGGTGTCTAAATTTGGTAGTTTTTTTTTTTGAAGATCAAAAAATTGTGTTTTCTTGACAGGTCTGAACCTGTAAACACTGCTTTTTTCAAAAGAACAGGCATTGAAATTATGAAAAAATAAAATGGTCCAAAATATAATTTTTTTCAACAGGTCCGGACCAGTCCACTTTTTCAGAAAAGGGGGTGTCTAAATTTGGGTAGTTTTGAAGATCAAAAAATGTGTTTTTCTTGACATGTCTGAACCTGTAAGCTTTTTCAAAAGAACGGGGCATTAAAATTATGAAAAATAAAATTGGCCAAAATTTATTTTTTTTGACAGGTCCGGACCAGTCCACTTTTTCAAAAAAGGGGGTTGTCTAAATTTGGGTAGTTTTGAAGATCAAAAATTGTGTTTTCTTGACATGTCTGAACCTGTAAGCTTTCTCAAAAGTTCGGTACATTGAAATTATGAAAAAATAAAATTGTCCAAAATTATTATTTTTTTTTCCGACCAGTCCACTTTTTCAAAAAAGGGGGTGTCTAAATTTTGGTAGTTCTGAAGATCAAAAATTGTGTTTTCTTGACAGGTCTGAACCTGTAAGCTTTCTCAAAAGTTCAGTACATTAAAATTATGAAAAATAAAATGGCCAAAATATTATTTTTTTCAACAGGTCCGACCAGTCCACTTTTTCAGAAAAGGGGGGTGTCTAAATTTGGGTAGTTTTGAAGATCAAAAAATTGTGTTTTCTTGACATGTCTGAACCTGTAAAAACCAACAAAAGAACAGGTACATTAAAATTATGAAAAATAAAATTGGCCAAAATTTAATTTTTTTCAGGTCCGGACCAGTCCACTTTTTTTACAGAAAAGGGGGTGTCTAAATTTGGGTAGTTTTGAAGATCAAAAATTGTGTTTTCTTGACATGTCTGAACCTGTAAGCTTTTTCAAAAGAACAGGGCATTGAAATTATGAAAAATAAAATTGTCCAAAATTTTTTTTTTTGACAGGTCCGACCAGTCCACTTTTTCAAAAAGGGGTGTCTAAATTTGGGTAGTTTTGAAGATCAAAAATTGTGTTTTCTTGACATGTCTGAACCTGTAAGCTTTTTCAAAAGCTCGGGCATTGAAATTATGAAAAAAATAAAATGGTCCAAAATTATTATTTTTTTCAACAGGTCCGGACCAGTCCACTTTTTCAGAAAAGGGGTGTCTAAATTTGGGTAGTTTTGAAGGTCAAAAATTGTGTTTTCTTGACATGTCTGAACCTGTAAGCTTTCTCAAAAGAACAGTACATTAAAATTATGAAAAAATAAAATTGGCCAAAATTTAATTTTTTTCAACAGGTCCGGACCAGTCCACATTTACAGAAAAGGGGATGTCTAAATTTGGGTAGTTTTGAAGATCAAAAAATTGTGTTTTCTTGACATGTCTGAACCTGTAAGCTTTTTCAAAAGCTCGGCCATCGAAATTATGAAAAAATAAAATTGGACAAAATTTAATTTTTTTTGACAGGTCCGGACCAGTCCACTTTTTTAAGAAAAGGGGTTGTCTAAATTTGAGTAGTTTTGAAGATCAAAAAATTGTGTTTTCTTGACATGTCTGAACCTGTAAGCTTTTCAAAAAAGCTCGGGGCATCGAAATTATGAAAAATAAAATTGGTCCAAAATTTTTTTTTTTTTGACAGGTCCGACCAGTCCACTTTTTCAAAAAGGGGTTGTCTAAATTTGGGTAGTTTTGAAGATCAAAAAATTGTGTTTTCTTGACATGTCTGAACCTGTAAGCTTTCTCAAAAGCTCAGGGCATTGAAATTATGAAAAAATAAAATGGTCCAAAATTTATTATTTTTTCAACAGGTCCAGACCAGTCCACTTTTTTTTTTCAGAAAAGGGGGTGTCTAAATTTTAGTAGTTTTGAAGATCAAAAATTGTGTTTTCTTGACATGTCTGAACCTGTAAGCTTTCTCAAAAGTATAGTACATTCTGCTTATGAAAAACTAAATTGGCCAAAATTTTTTTTTTACAGGTCCGGACCAGTCCACTTTTTTCAGAAAAGGGGGTGTCTAAATTTGGGTAGTTTTGAAGATCAAAAAATTGTGTTTTCTTGACATTTCAGAACCTGTAAGCTTTTTCAAAAGAACAGGCATCAAATTATGAAAAAAAAAATTGGCCAAAATTAATTTTTTTTGACAGGACCGGACCAGTCCACTTTTTTCACAGAAAAAGGGGTGTCTAAATTTTGGTAGTTTTGAAGATCAAAAAAATGTGTTTTCTTGACATGTCTGAACCTGTAAGCTTTCTCAAAAGTTCGGGCATTGAAATTATGAAAAAATAAAATTGGTCAAAAATTATTTTTTTTTTGACAGGTCCGGACCAGTCCACTTTTTCAAAAAAGGGGGTGTCTAAATTTGGTAGTTTTGAAGATCAAAAAATTGTGTTTTCTTGACATGTCTGAACCTGTAAGCTTTCTCAAAAGAACAGTACATTAAAATTATGAAAAAATAAAATTGGCCAAAATTTATTTTTTTTTTGACAGGTCCGGACCAGTCCACATTTTCAGAAAAGGGGATGTCTAAATTTGGGTAGTTTTGAAGATCAAAAAATTGTGTTTTCTTGACCTCTCTGAACCTGTAAGCTTTTTCAAAAGAACGGGCATTAAAATTATGAAAAAATAAAATTGGCCAAAATTTATTTTTTTTTTTGACAGGTCCGACCAGTCCACTTTTTCAAAAAAGGGGGTTGTCTAAATTTTGGTAGTTCTGAAGATCAAAAAATTGTGTTTTCTTGACATGTCTGAACCTGTAAGCTTTCTCAAAAGTTCGGGACATTGAAATTATGAAAAAATAAAATGGTCCAAAATTATTATTTTTTTGACAGGTCCAGACCAGTCCACTTTTTTCAGAAAAGGGGGTGTCTAAATTTGGTAGTTTTGAAGATCAAAAATTGTGTTTTCTTGACATTTCTGAACCTGTAAGCTTTTTCAAAAGAACAGGGATTAAAATTATGAAAAAATAAATTGCCCAAAATTTAATTTTTTCGACAGGTCCGGACCAGTCCACTTTTTTCAGAAAAGGGGTGTCTAAATTTGGGTAGTTCTGAAGATCAAAAATTGTGTTTTCTTGACATGTCTGAACCTGTAAGCTTTTCAAAAGCTCGGGCATCGAAAATGATGAAAAATAAAATTGTCCAAAATTTTATTTTTTCAACAGGTCCGGACCAGTCCACTTTTTTTCAGAAAAGGGGGGTGTCTAAATTTGGGTAGTTTTGAAGATCAAAAAATTGTGTTTTCTTGACATGTCTGAACCTGTAATCTTTTCAAAAGAACAGTACATTAAAATTATGAAAAAATAAAATGGTCCAAATTTTATTTTTTTTCAACAGGTCCGGACCAGTCCACTTTTTGGAGAAAAGTTAGGTGTTTAAATTTGACCAGGTAGTTTTGAAGATCAAAAAACTGTGTTTTCTTGACATGTCTGAACCTGTAAGCTTTTCCAAAAAAACCCAACTGTATGATTAAAATTATGAAAAAAATAAATTATCTGTAAATTTAATTTTTTTCTAACAGGTCCGGACCAGTCCACTTTTTCAGAAAAGGGGTGTCTAAATTTGGGTAGTTTTGAAGATCAAAAATTGTGTTTTCTTGACATTGTCTGAACCTGTAAGCTTTTTCAAAAAACTCGGGCATTGAAATTATGAAAAAATAAATTGGTCCAAAATTATTATTTTTTTCAACAGGTCCGACCAGTCCACTTTTTTCAAAAAGGGGTGTCTAAATTTGGGTAGTTTTGAAGATCAAAAAATTGTGTTTTCTTGACATGTCTGAACCTGTAAGCTTTTTCAAAAGAACAGTACATTAAAATTATGAAAAAATAAAATGGTCCAAAATTTTATTTTTTTCAACAGGTCCAGACCAGTCCACTTTTTCAGAAAAGGGGGTGTCTAAATTTGGGTAGTTTGAAGATCAAAAATTGTGTTTTCTTGACATGTCTGAACCTGTAAGCTTTTTCAAAAGAACAGTACATTAAAATTATGAAAAATAAAATTGGCCAAAATTTAATTTTTTTTTTACAGATCCGGACCAGTCCACTTTTACAGAAAAGGGGATGTCTAAATTTGGGTAGTTTTGAAGATCAAAAATTTGTGTTTTCTTGACATGTCTGAACCTGTAAGCTTTTTCAAAAGCTCGGCATCAAAATTATGAAAAAATAAAATTGGCCAAAATTTAATTTTTTTTTTGACAGGTCCGGACCAGTCCACTTTTTTCAGAAAAGGGGTGTCTAAATTTGAGTAGTTTTGAAGATCAAAAAATTGTGTTTTCTTGACATGTCTGAACCTGTAACCTTTTTCAAAAGTCGGGCATTGAAATTATGAAAAAAAAAAAATGGTCCAAAATTTTTTTTTTTTTTTCACAGGTCCGACCAGTCCACTTTTTCAAAAAGGGGTGTCTAAATTTTGTAGTTTTGAAGATCAAAAAATTGTGTTTTCTTGACATGTCTGAACCTGTAAGCTTTTTCAAAAGGTCAGTACATTGAAATTATGAAAAAAATAAAATGGTCCAAAATTATTTTTTTTTCAACAGGTCCGGACCAGTCCACTTTTTTCAGAAAAAGGGGGTGTCTAAATTTGGGTAGTTTTGAAGATCAAAAATTGTGTTTTTCTTGACAGGTCTGAACCTGTAAGCTTTTCAAAAAAGCTCGGTAGATCGAAATTATGAAAAAATAAAATGGCCAAAATTATTTTTTTTTTTACAGGTCCGACCAGTCCACTTTTTCAGAAAAGGGGTGTCTAAATTTTGGTAGTTTTGAAGATCAAAAAATTGTGTTTTCTTGACATGTCTGAACCTGTAAGCTTTTCAAAAGCTCAGGGCATTGAAATTATGAAAAATAAAAATGGCCAAAATTTAATTTTTTTTACAGGTCCGACCAGTCCACTTTTTCAGAAAAGGGGGTGTCTAAATTTGGGTAGTTTTGAAGATCAAAAATTGTGTTTTCTTGACATGTCTGAACCTGTAAGCTTTTTGAAAAGCTCGCGCATCGAAATTATGAAAAAATAAAATTGGCCAAAATTTTTTTTTTTTTTGACAGGTCCGGACCAGTCCACTTTTTCAAAAAAGGGGGGTGTCTAAATTTTGGTAGTTTTGAAGATCAAAAAATTGTTTTTTCTTGACATGTCTGAACCTGTAACCTTTTCAAAAGAACAGACATTGAAATTATGAAAAAAATAAAATTGTCCAAAATTATTTTTTTTTTGACAGGTCCGGACCAGTCCACTTTTTCAAAAAAGGGGTTGTCTAAATTTTGGTAGTTCTGAAGATCAAAAATTGTGTTTTCTTGACATGTCTGAACCTGTAAGCTTTCTCAAAAGGTCGGGACATTGAAATTATGAAAAAATAAAATGGTCCAAAATTATTTTTTTTTCAACAGGTCCGACCAGTCCACTTTTTTCAGAAAAGGGGGTGTCTAAATTTTTGGTAGTTTTGAATATCAAAAATTGTGTTTTCTTGACAGGTCTGAACCTGTAAGCTTTTCAAAAGTATAGTAGATCGAAATTATGAAAAAATAAAATGGCCAAAATTTTTTTTTTTTACAGGTCCGTTCAGTCCACTTTTTTCAGAAAAGGGGTGTCTAAATTTGGGTAGTTTTGAAGATCAAAAATTGTGTTTTCTTGACATGTCTGAACCTGTAAGCTTTTCAAAAGCTCGGCATCGAAATTATGAAAAAAAAAATGGCCAAAATTTAATTTTTTGACAGGTCCGTTCAGTCCACTTTTTCAGAAAAGGGGTGTCTAAATTTGGGTAGTTTTGAAGATCAAAAATTGTGTTTTCTTGACATGTCTGAACCTGTAAGCTTTTCAAAAGAACAGGCATTGAAATTATGAAAAAATAAAATTGGCCAAAATTTATTATTTTTTTCAACAGGTCCGGACCAGTCCACTTTTACAGAAAAGGGGGGGTGTCTAAATTTTGGTTGTTTTGAAGATCAAAAATTGTGTTTTCTTGACATGTCTGAACCTGTAATCTTTCTCAAAAAGTTCGGGCATTGAAATTATGAAAAAATAAAATTGGCCAAAATTATTATTTTTCAACAGGTCCGACCAGTCCACTTTTTCAAAAAGGGGTGTCTAAATTTTGGTAGTTCTGAAGATCAAAAATTGTGTTTTCTTGACATGTCTGAACCTGTAAGCTTTCTCAAAAGTTCGGGACATTGAAATTATGAAAAAAAATAAAATGGTCCAAAATTTAATTTTTTTTCAACAGGTCCAGACCAGTCCACTTTTTCAAAAAGGGGTGTCTAAATTTCGGTAGTTTTGAATATCAAAAATTGTGTTTTTCTTGACAGGTCCGAACCTGTAAGCTTTCTCAAAAGTTCGGTTGAAATTATGAAAAAATTGGTCCAAAATTATTATTTTTTCAACAGGTCTGGACCAGTCCACTTTTTCAGAAAAGGGGTGTCTAAATTTGGGTAGTTTTGAAGATCAAAAATTGTGTTTTCTTGACATGTCTGAACCTGTAAGCTTTCTCAAAAGAACAGTACATTAAAATTATGAAAAAAAAATAAAATTGGCCAAAATTTTTTTTTTTCAACAGGTCCGGACCAGGGCCAGCAGTTTGAAGAGAAAAAATTGGGGCTTTGGACTCTTGACCAGAGGGTTAGGGGTTCAAATCCCCAGTGGGGACACTGCTGTTGTACCCTTGAGAAAAAAATTACATGATTTCTTTTTTCAAAAACCCAACTGTGAACCTGTAATTGTTGTCAAAAAAATAATGTGATATCTGTGTAATCTATAATGTGATATCTTCTAAAATTGTAAAATTATGCCAAAATAATTTTTTTTTGAAATAAATAATAACCATAATAATTTTTACAGAAAAGGGGATGTCTAAATTTGGGTAGTTTTGAAGATCAAAAAAATTGTGTTTTCTTGACATGTCTGAACCTGTAAGCTTTTTCAAAAGTTCGGGGCATTGAAATTATGAAAAAATAAAATGGTCAAAAAATTATTATTTTTTTCAACAGGTCCAGACCAGTCAACTTTTTCAGAAAAGGGGTGTCTAAATTTGGGTAGTTTTGAAGATCAAAAATTGTGTTTTCTTGACATGTCAGAACCTGTAACCTTTTTCAAAAGCTCGGCCATCGAAATAATGAAAAAATAAAATTGGCCAAAATTTTTTTTTTTTTGACAGGACCGGACCAGTCCACTTTTTCAAAAAAGGGGGTTGTCTAAATTTTGGTAGTTCTGAAGATCAAAAAATTGTGTTTTCTTGACATGTCTGAACCTGTAAGCTTTCTCAAAAGGTCGGGACATTGAAATTATGAAAAAATAAAATGGTCCAAAATTATTATTTTTTTCAACAGGTCCAGACCAGTCCACTTTTTCAGAAAAGGGGGTGTCTAAATTTCGGTAGTTGTGAATATCAAAAAATTGTGTTTTCTTGACAGGTCTGAACCTGTAAGCTTTCTCAAAAGTATAGTAGATCGGAATTATGAAAAACTAAAATGGCCAAAATATTTTTTTTTACAGGTCCGTTCCAGTCCTCTTTTTCAGAAAAGGGGGTGTCTAAATTGGGTAGTTTTGAAGATCAAAAAATTTTGTTTTCTTGACATTTCAGAACCTGTAAGCTTTTTGAAAAGCTCGGGCATCGAAATTATGAAAAAATAAAATGCCCAAAATAATTTTTTTTACAGGTCCGTTCCAGTCCACTTTTTCAGAAAAGGGGGTGTCTAAATTTGGGTAGTTCTGAAGATCAAAAAATTGCGTTTTCTTGACATGTCTGAACCTGTAAGCTTTTTCAAAAGCTCGGGCATCGAAATTATGAAAAAATAAAATTGGCCAAAATTTAATTTCTTCGACAGGTCCGGAGCAGTCCACTTTTACAGAAAAGGGAGTGTCTAAATTTGAGTTGTTTTGAAGATCAAAAATTGTGTTTTCTTGACATGTCTGAACCTGTAATCTTTTTCAAACGCTCGGGCATCGAAATTATGAAAAAATAAAATTGGCCAAAATTATTATTTTTTTGACAGGACCGGACCAGTTCACTTTTTTAAAAAAGGGGGTTGTCTAAATTTTGTAGTTCTGAAGATCAAAAATTGTGTTTTCTTGACATGTCTGAACCTGTAAGCTTTTTCAAAAGTTCGGGACATTGAAATTATGAAAAAATAAAATGGTCCAAAATTATTATTTTTTTTTGTGACAGGTCCAGACCAGTCCACTTTTTTTTCAGAAAAGGGGGGGACCACTAAATTTTGTAGTTGTGAATATCAAAAATTGTGTTTTTCTTGACAGGTCCGAACCTGTAAGCTTTCTCAAAAGTTCGAAAAAATAAAATGGTCCAAAATTATTATTGTTTTCAACAGGTCTGGACCAGTCCACTTTTTCAGAAAAAGGGGTGTCTAAATTTGGGTAGTTTTGAAGATCAAAAATTGTGTTTTCTTGACATGTCTGAACCTGTAAGCTTTCTCAAAAGAACAGTACATTAAAATTATGAAAAAATAAAATTGGCCAAAATTTAATTTTTTCAACAGGTCCGGACCAGGGCAGCAGTGTGGAGAAGTGGTTAGGGCTTTGGACTCTTGACCAGAGGGTTAGGGGTTCAATCCCCAGTGGGGGACACTGCTGTTGTACCCTTGAGCAAGGTACTTTACATAGATTGCTCAAATAAAAACCCAACTGTATGAATGGGTAATTGTATGTAAAAATAATGTGATATCTGTGTAATCTATAATGTGATATCTTCTAACAATTGTAAGTCGCCCTGGATAAGGGCGTCTGCTAAGAAATAAATAATAATAATAATAATAATTTACAGAAAAGGGGATGTCTAAATTTGGGTAGTTTTGAAGATCAAAAAATTGTGTTTTCTTGACATGTCTGAACCTGTAAGCTTTTCCAAAAGTTCGGGGCATTGAAATTATGAAAAAATAAAATGGTCAAAAAATTATTATTTTTTTCAACAGGTCCAGACCAGTCAACTTTTTCAGAAAAGGGGTGTCTAAATTTGGGTAGTTTTGAAGGTCAAGAAATTGTGTTTTCTTGACATGTCTGAACCTGTAAGCTTTCTCAATAGAACAGTACATTAAAATTATGAAATAATAAAATTGGCCAAAATTTAATTTTTTCGACAGGTCCGGACCAGTCCACTTTTACAGAAAAGGGGTGTCTAAATTTGGGTAATTTTGAAGATCAAAAAATTGTTTTTCTTGACATGTCAGAACCTGTAACCTTTTCAAAAGAACAGTACATTAAAATTATGAAAAAATAAAATTGGCCAAAATTTAATTTTTTTTTGACAGGACCGGACCAGTCCACTTTTTCAAAAAAGGGGGTTGTCTAAATTTTGGTAGTTCTGAAGATCAAAAAATTGTGTTTTCTTGACATGTCTGAACCTGTAAGCTTTCTCAAAAGGTCGGGACATTGAAATTATGAAAAAATAAAATGGTCCAAAATTATTATTTTTTTTAACAGGTCCAGACCAGTCCACTTTTTTAGAAAAGGGGGTGTCTAAATTTGGGTAGTTTTGAAGATCAAAAAATTGTGTTTTCTTGACATGTCTGAACCTGTAAGCTTTCTCAAAAGTATAGTAGATCGGAATTATGAAAAATAAAATGGCCAAAATTTTTTTTTTTTTTACAGGTCCGACCAGTCCACTTTTTCAAAAAAGGGGGTGTCTAAATTTTGGTAGTTTTGAAGATCAAAAATTTTGTTTTCTTGACATGTCTGAACCTGTAAGCTTTTTCAAAAGCTCGGGACATTGAAATTATGAAAAAATAAAATGGTCCAAAATTAATTTTTTTGACAGGTCCAGACCAGTCCACTTTTTTCAGAAAAGGGGTGTCTAAATTTGGGTAGTTCTGAAGATCAAAAAATTGTGTTTTCTTGACATGTCTGAACCTGTAAGCTTTTCAAAAGAACAGCATCGAAATTATGAAAAAATAAAATTGGCCAAAATTTAATTTTTTCGACAGGTCCGAACAGTCCACTTTTTCAGAAAAGGGGTGTCTAAATTTGAGTTGTTTTGAAGATCAAAAATTTGTTTTTTTTTGACATGTCAGAACCTGTAACCTTTTTCAAAAGCTCGGCCATCG
This sequence comes from Huso huso, assembly GCA_036884735.1. NCBI lineage: Eukaryota > Metazoa > Chordata > Actinopteri > Acipenseriformes > Acipenseridae > Huso > Huso huso. Next base: position 40,597,557 of record CM072674.1, on the reverse strand, counting down.
AAATAATGAAAAATAAAATGGCCAAAAATTTTTTTTTGACAGGACCGACCAGTCCACTTTTTTCAAAAAAGGGTTGTCTAAATTTTGGTAGTTCTGAAGATCAAAAATTGTGTTTTCTTGACATGTCTGAACCTGTAAGCTTTCTCAAAAGGTCGGGACATTGAAATTATGAAAAAAAAAATAAAATTGGCCAAAATTTAATTTTTTCAACAGGTCCGGACCAGTCCACTTTTTTTTTCAGAAAAGAGGTGTCTAAATTTTTGGTACTTTTGAAGATCAAAAATTGGGGTTTTCTTGACAGTCTGAACCTGTAAGCTTTTTCAAAAAGCTCGAGCATTGAAATTATGAAAAATAAAATGGCCAAAATTAAAACCCAACAGGTCCGAATGGTCCATTTTTTGTAAAAAGGGGTGATAAATTTGGGTAGTTTTGAAGATCAAAAATTGTGTTTTCTTGACATGTCTGAACCTGTAAGTCTTTCTCAATAAGTCAGGGACATTGAAATTATGAAAAATAAAATAATCCAAAATTAATTTTTTTTACAGGTCCAGACCAGTCCACTTTTTTCAGAAAAGGGGGGTGTCTAAATTTGGGTAGTTATGAAGATCAAAAATTGTGTTTTCTTGACATGTCTGAACCTGTAAGCTTTTTCAAAAGTTCGGGCATTGAAATTATGAAAAAAAATAAAATGGCCAAAATTATTATTTTTTTCAACAGGTCCAGACCAGTCCACTTTTTTCAGAAAAAGGGGTGTCTAAATTTGGGTAGTTTTGAAGATCAAAAAATTGTGTTTTCTTGACATGTCTGAACCTGTAAGCTTTTCAAAAGAACAGTACATTAAAATTATGAAAAAATAAAATTGGCCAAAATTTAATTTTTTTGACAGGACCGGACCAGTCCACTTTTTCAAAAAAGGGGTTGTCTAAATTTTGGTAGTTCTGAAGATCAAAAAATTGTGTTTTCTTGACATGTCTGAACCTGTAAGCTTTCTTAAAAGTCGGGACATTGAAATTATGAAAAATAAAATGGTCCAAAATTATTATTTTTTTCAACAGGTCCAGACCAGTCCACTTTTTCAGAAAAGGGGGTGTCTAAATTTCGGTAGTTGTGAATATCAAAAAATTGTGTTTTCTTGACAGGTCTGAACCTGTAAGCTTTCTCAAAAGTATAGTAGATCGAAATTATGAAAAATAAAATGGCCAAAATTATTTTTTTTTGACAGGTCCGTTCCAGTCCTCTTTTTTTCAGAAAAGGGGTGTCTAAATTTTGGTAGTTTTGAAGATCAAAAATTTTGTTTTCTTGACATGTCAGAACCTGTAAGCTTTTCAAAAGCTTCGGGCATTGAAATTATGAAAAAATAAAATGGTCAAAATTATTTTTTTTTGACAGGTCCGTTCCAGTCCACTTTTTTCAGAAAAGGGGTGTCTAAATTTGGGTAGTTCTGAAGATCAAAAAATTGTGTTTTCTTGACATGTCTGAACCTGTAAGCTTTCTCAAAAGCTCGGGCATTCGAAATTATGAAAAAAATAAAATTGGCCAAAATTTATTTTTTTTCAACAGGTCCGGACCAGTCCACTTTTTAAGAAAAGGGGGTGTCTAAATTTGGGTTGTTTTGAAGATCAAAAAATTGTGTTTTCTTGACATGTCTGAACCTGTAACCTTTTTTCAAAAGAACAGCCATCGAAATTATGAAAAAATAAAATTGGCCAAAATTTTTTTTTTTTGACAGGACCGGACCAGTCCACTTTTTCAAAAAAGGGGGGTGTCTAAATTTTGGTAGTTCTGAAGATCAAAAAATTGTGTTTTCTTGACATGTCTGAACCTGTAAGCTTTCTCAAAAGTTCAGGGCATTGAAATTATGAAAAAAATAAAATGGTCCAAAATTATTATTTTTTTTGAACAGGTCCAGACCAGTCCACTTTTTTCAGAAAAGGGGTGTCTAAATTTGGGTAGTTGTGAATATCAAAAAATTGTGTTTTCTTGACATGTCTGAACCTGTAAGCTTTCTCAAAAGTTCAGTAGATTGAAATTATGAAAAAATAAAATGGTCAAAAATTATTTTTTTTCAACAGGTCCGGACCAGTCCTCTTTTTTCAGAAAAGGGGGTGTCTAAATTTGGGTAGTTTTGAAGATCAAAAAATTGTGTTTTCTTGACATTTCAGAACCTGTAAGCTTTTTGAAAAGCTCGGGCATCGAAAATTATGAAAAAATAAAATGGCCAAAATAATTTTTTTTTTAACAGGTCCGGACCAGTCCACTTTTTCAGAAAAGGGGGTGTCTAAATTTGGGTAGTTCTGAAGATCAAAAAATTGTGTTTTCTTGACATGTCTGAACCTGTAAGCTTTTTCAAAAGCTCGGGCATCGAAATTATGAAAAAATAAAATTGGCCAAAATTTAATTTTTTTGACAGGTCCGACCAGTCCACTTTTTCAGAAAAGGGAGTGTCTAAATTTGAGTTGTTTTGAAGATCAAAAATTGTGTTTTCTTGACATGTCTGGACCTGTAATCTTTTTCAAACGCTCGGGCATCGAAATTATGAAAAAATAAAATTGGCCAAAATTATTATTTTTTTGACAGGACCGGACCAGTTCACTTTTTCAAAAAAGGGGGTTGTCTAAATTTTGGTAGTTCTGAAGATCAAAAAATTGTGTTTTCTTGACATGTCTGAACCTGTAAGCTTTCTCAAAAGTTCGGGACATTGAAATTATGAAAAAATAAAATGGTCCAAAATTATTATTTTTTTCAACAGGTCCAGACCAGTCCACTTTTTCAGAAAAGGGGGTGTCTAAATTTGGGTAGTTTTGAAGATCAAAAATTGTGTTTTCTTGACATGTCTGAACCTGTAAGCTTTTTTCAAAAGCTTTCATCAAAATTATGAAAAAAATAAAATGGTCCAAAATTATTATTTTTTTCAACAGGTCTGGACCAGTCCACTTTTTCAGAAAAAGGGGTGTCTAAATTTGGGTAGTTCTGAAGATCAAAAAATGTGTTTTCTTGACATGTCTGAACCTGTAAGCTTTCTCAAAAGAACAGTATCGAAATTATGAAAAAATAAAATTGGCCAAAATTTAATTTTTTCAACAGGTCCGACCAGGGCAGCAGTGTCCAGTGGTTTTTGGACTCTTGACCAGAGGGTTAGGGGTTCAAATTGGGGGACACTGTGTTGAAGATCAAGCAAGGTGTTTTCTTGACATGTCATACCTGTAATGCTTGAAATAAAAACCAAAATTTTTTTTTTTGACAGGTCCGGACCAGTCCACTTTTTTTTCAAAAAAATAATGTCTAAATTTGTGTAGTTCTGAAGATCAAAAATTGTGTTTTCTTGACATGTCAACCTGTAAGCTTTTTCAAAAGCCCTGGATTGAAATTATGAAAAATAAAATGGTCCAAAAATTATTATTTTTTCAACAGGTCCAACCAGTCCACTTTTTCAGAAAAGGGGATGTCTAAATTTGGGTAGTTTTGAAGATCAAAAAATTGTGTTTTCTTGACATGTCTGAACCTGTAAGCTTTTCAAAAGCTCAGTACATCGAAATTATGAAAAAATAAAATGGCCAAAATTATTATTTTTTTTTGACAGGTCCGGACCAGTCCACTTTTTCAAAAAAGGGGTGTCTAAATTTGGTAGTTTTGAAGATCAAAAATTGTGTTTTCTTTAACATTTCCTACCTGTAAGCTTTTTCAAAAGTTCGGGGCATTGAAATTATGAAAAATAAAATGGTCCAAAATTATTATTTTTTTTTACAGGTCCAGACCAGTCCACTTTTTCAGAAAAGGGGGTGTCTAAATTTGGTAGTTCTGAAGATCAAAAATTGTGTTTTCTTGACATTGTCTGAACCTGTAAGCTTTCTCAAAAGAACGAGCATTAAAATTATGAAAAAATAAAATTGGCCAAAATTTAATTTTTTTTCACAGGTCCGGACCAGTCCACTTTTTCAGAAAAGGGGTTTCTAAATTTGGGTAGTTTTGAAGATCAAAAAATTGTGTTTTCTTGACATGTCTGAACCTGTAAGCTTTTTCAAAAGCTCGGGCATCGAAATTATGAAAAATAAAATTGGCCAAAATTATTATTTTTTTTGACAGGACCGGACCAGTCCACTTTTTCAAAAAGGGGGTGTCTAAATTTGGTAGTTTTGAAGATCAAAAATTGTGTTTTCTTGACATGTCCGAACCTGTAAGCTTTCTCAAAAGTTCGGGGCATTGAAATTATGAAAAATAAAATGGTCAAAAATTATTATTTTTTCAACAGGTCCAGACCAGTCCACTTTTTTCAGAAAAGGGATGTCTAAATTTTGGTAGTTTGAAGGTCAAAAATTGTGTTTTCTTGACATGTCTGAACCTGTAAGCTTTTTCAAAAGTTCGAAAATTATGAAAAAATAAAATTGTCCAAAATTATTATTTTTTTTTTGACAGGTCCGGACCAGTCCACTTTTTCAAAAAAAGGGGTGTCTAAATTTGGGTAGTTCTGAAGATCAAAAAAATCGTGTTTTCTTGACATGTCTGAACCTGTAAGCTTTCTCAAAAGAACAGTACATTAAAATTATGAAAAAATAAAATTGGCCAAAATTTAATTTTTTCAACAGGTCCGGACCAGGGCAGCAGTGTGGAGAAGTGGTTAGGGCTTTGGACTCTTGACCAGAGGGTTAGGGGTTCAATCCCCAGTGGGGACACTGCTGTTGTACCCTTGAGCAAGGTACTTTACATAGATTGCTCAAATAAAAACCCAACTGTATGAATGGGTAATTGTATGTAAAAATAATGTGATATCTGTGTAATCTATAATGTGATATCTTCTAACAATTGTAAGTCGCCCTGGATAAGGGCGTCTGCTTAGAAATAAATAATAATAATAATAATAATAATTTACAGAAAAGGGGATGTCTAAATTTGGGTAGTTATGAAGATCAAAAAATTGTGTTTTCTTGACATGTCTGAACCTGTAAGCTTTTCCAAAAGCTCGGCCATCGAAATTATGAAAAAATAAAATTGGCCAAAATTATTATTTTTTTTGACAGGACCGGACCAGTCCACTTTTTCAAAAAAGGGGTGTCTAAATTTGGTAGTTCTGAAGATCAAAAAATTGTGATTTCTTTAAAGGTCCTAACCTGTAAGCTTTCTCAAAAGTTCGGGGCATTGAAATTATGACAAAATAAAATGGTCCAAAATTATCATTTTTTTCAACAGGTCCAGACCAGTCCACTTTTTCAGAAAAGGGGGTGTCTAAATTTGAGTAGTTTTGAAGATCAAAAAGTTGTGTTTTCTTGACATTGTTGAACCTGTAAGCTTTCTCAAAAGAACAGTACATTAAAATTATGAAAAAATAAAATTGGCCAAAATTTAATTTTTTCGACAGGTCTGGACCAGTCCACTTTTACAGAAAAGGGGGTTTCTAAATTAGGGTAGTTTTGAAGGTCAAGAAATTGTGTTATCTTGACATTTCTGAACCTGTAAGCTTTTTCAAAAGCTCGGGCATCGAAATAATGAGAAAATAAAATTGGCCAAAATTATTATTTTTTTGACAGGACCGGACCAGTTCACTTTTTCAAAAAAGGGGGTTGTCTAAATTTTGGTAGTTCTGAAGATCAAAAAATTGTGTTTTCTTGACATGTCCGAACCTGTAAGCTTTCTCAAAAGTTCGGGACATTGAAATTATGAAAAAATAAAATGGTCCAAAATTATTATTGTTTTCAACAGGTCTGGACCAGTCCACTTTTTCAGAAAAGGGGGTGTCTAAATTTGGGTAGTTTTGAAGATCAAAAAATTTTGTTTTCTTGACATGTCTGAACCTGTAAGCTTTTTCAAAAGCTCGGGCATCGAAATTATGAAAAAATAAAATTGGCCAAAATTACTATTTCTTTTGACAGGACCGGACCAGTCCACTTTTTCAGAAAAGGGGAGTGTCTAAATTTTGGTAGTTTTGAAGATCAAAAAAATGTGTTTTCTTGACATGTCCGAACCTGTAAGCTTTCTCAAAAGTTCGGGGCATTGAAATTATGAAAAAATAAAATGGTCAAAAAATTATTATTTTTTTCAACAGGTCCAGACCAGTCCACTTTTTCAGAAAAGGGGATGTCTAAATTTGGGTAGTTTTGAAGGTCAAGAAATTGTGTTTTCTTGACATGTCTGAACCTGTAAGCTTTTTCAAAAGCTCGGGCATCGAAATTATGAAAAAACTAAAATTGGCCAAAATTATTATTTTTTTTGACAGGACCGGACCAGTCCACTTTTTCAAAAAAGAGGGTGTCTAAATTTGGTAGTTCTGAAGATCAAAAAATCGTGTTTTCTTGACATGTCTGAACCTGTAAGCTTTCTCAAAAGAACAGTACATTAAAATTATGAAAAAATAAAATTGGCCAAAATTTAATTTTTTCAACAGGTCCGGACCAGTCCACATTTACAGAAAAGGGGATGTCTAAATTTGGGTAATTTTGAAGATCAAAAATTGTGTTTTCTTGACATGTCCGAACCTGTAAGCTTTCTCAAAAGTTCGGGACATTGAAATTATGAAAAAAAATAAAATGGTCCAAAATTATTATTTTTTTCAACAGGTCTGGACCAGTCCACTTTTTTTACAGAAAAGGGGTGTCTAAATTTGGGTAGTTTTGAAGATCAAAAATTTTGTTTTCTTGACATGTCTGAACCTGTAAGCTTTTTCAAAAGCTCGGGCATCTAAATTATGAAAAAATAAAATTGGCCAAAATTACTATTTCTTTTGACAGGACCGGACCAGTCCACTTTTTCAGAAAAGGGGGTGTCTAAATTTTTTTTCAACAGTAGTTTTGAAGATCAAAAAAATGTGTTTTCTTGACATGTCCGAACCTGTAAGCTTTCTCAAAAGTTCGGGGCATTGAAATTATGAAAAAATAAAATGGTCAAAAAATTATTATTTTTTTCAACAGGTCCAGACCAGTCCACTTTTTCAGAAAAGGGGATGTCTAAATTTGGGTAGTTTTGAAGGTCAAGAAATTGTGTTTTTGACATGTCTGAACCTGTAAGCTTTTTCAAAAGCTCGGGCATCGAAATTATGAAAAACTAAAATTGGCCAAAATTATTATTTTTTTTGACAGGACCGGACCAGTCCACTTTTTCAAAAAAGAGGGGTGTCTAAATTTGGTAGTTCTGAAGATCAAAAAATTGTGTTTTCTTGACATGTCTGAACCTGTAAGCTTTCTCAATAGAACAGTACATTAAAATTATGAAATAATAAAATTGGCCAAAATTTAATTTTTTCGACAGATCCGGACCAGTCCACATTTACAGAAAAGGGGATGACTAAATTTGGGTAATTTTGAAGATCAAAAAATTGTGTTTTCTTGACATGTCTGAACCTGTAACCTTTTTCAAAAGCTCGGCCATCGAAATAATGAAAAAATAAAATTGGCCAAAATTATTATTTTTTTCAACAGGTCCAGACCAGTCCACTTTTTCAGAAAAGGGGGTGTCTAAATTTCGGTAGTTTTGAATATCAAAAAAAATGTGTTTTCTTGACAGGTCCGAACCTGTAAGCTTTCTCAAAAGTTCGAAAAATGAAAAAAATAAATGGTCCAAAATTATTATTTTTTTCAACAGGTCTGGACCAGTCCACTTTTTTTCAGAAAAAAAAGGGTGTCTAAATTTGGGTAGTTCTGAAGATCAAAAAATCGTGTTTTCTTGACATGTCTGAACCTGTAAGCTTTCTCAAAAGAACAGTACATTAAAATTATGAAAAAAATTATTTTTTTTTTGAAGGACGGAAAATTGGCCAAAATTTAATTTTTTCAACAGGTCCGGACCAGGGCAGCAGTGTGGAGAAGTGGTTAGGGCTTTGGACTCTTGACCAGAGGGTTAGGGGTTCAATCCCCAGTGGGGGACACTGCTGTTGTACCCTTGAGCAAGGTACTTTACATAGATTGCTCAAATAAAAACCCAACTGTATGAATGGGTAATTGTATGTAAAAATAATGTGATATCTGTGTAATCTATAATGTGATATCTTCTAACAATTGTAAGTCGCCCTGGATAAGGGCGTCTGCTTAGAAATAAATAATAATAATAATAATAATAATTTACAGAAAAGGGGATGTCTAAATTTGGGTAGTTATGAAGATCAAAAAATTGTGTTTTCTTGACATGTCTGAACCTGTAAGCTTTTCCAAAAGCTTGGCCATCGAAATTATGAAAAAATAAAATTGGCCAAAATTATTATTTTTTTTGACAGGACCGGACCAGTCCACTTTTTCAAAAAAGAGGGGTGTCTAAATTTGGTAGTTCTGAAGATCAAAAAATTGTGATTTCTTTAAAGGTCCTAACCTGTAAGCTTTCTCAAAAGTTCGGGGCATTGAAATTATGACAAAATAAAATGGTCCAAAATTATCATTTTTTTTTTCAACAGGTCCAGACCAGTCCACTTTTTCCAGAAAAGGGGGTGTCTAAATTTGAGTAGTTTTGAAGATCAAAAAATTGTGTTTTCTTGACATTGTTGAACCTGTAAGCTTTCTCAAAAGAACAGTACATTAAAATTATGAAAAAAATAAAATTGGCCAAAATTTAATTTTTTTTGACAGGTCCGACCAGTCCACTTTTACAGAAAAGGGGGTTTCTAAATTAGGGTAGTTTTGAAGGTCAAGAAATTGTGTTATCTTGACATTTCTGAACCTGTAAGCTTTTTCAAAAGCTCGGGCATCGAAATAATGAGAAAATAAAATTGGCCAAAATTATTATTTTTTTGACAGGACCGGACCAGTTCACTTTTTCAAAAAAGGGGGTTGTCTAAATTTTGGTAGTTCTGAAGATCAAAAAATTGTGTTTTCTTGACATGTCCGAACCTGTAAGCTTTCTCAAAAGTTCGGGACATTGAAATTATGAAAAAATAAAATGGTCCAAAATTATTATTGTTTTCAACAGGTCTGGACCAGTCCACTTTTTCAGAAAAGGGGGTGTCTAAATTTGGGTAGTTTTGAAGATCAAAAAATTTTGTTTTCTTGACATGTCTGAACCTGTAAGCTTTTTCAAAAGCTCGGGCATCGAAATTATGAAAAAATAAAATTGGCCAAAATTACTATTTCTTTTGACAGGACCGGACCAGTCCACTTTTTCAGAAAAGGGGAGTGTCTAAATTTTGGTAGTTTTGAAGATCAAAAAAATGTGTTTTCTTGACATGTCCGAACCTGTAAGCTTTCTCAAAAGTTCGGGGCATTGAAATTATGAAAAAATAAAATGGTCAAAAAATTATTATTTTTTTCAACAGGTCCAGACCAGTCCACTTTTTTCAGAAAAGGGGATGTCTAAATTTGGTAGTTTTGAAGGTCAAGAAATTGTGTTTTCTTGACATGTCTGAACCTGTAAGCTTTTTCAAAAGCTCGGGCATCGAAATTATGAAAAACTAAAATTGGCCAAAATTATTATTTTTTTTGACAGGACCGGACCAGTCCACTTTTTCAAAAAAGAGGGGTGTCTAAATTTGGTAGTTCTGAAGATCAAAAAATCGTGTTTTCTTGACATGTCTGAACCTGTAAGCTTTCTCAATAGAACAGTACATTAAAATTATGAAATAATAAAATTGGCCAAAATTTAATTTTTTCGACAGATCCGGACCAGTCCACATTTACAGAAAAGGGGATGTCTAAATTTGGGTAATTTTGAAGATCAAAAAATTGTGTTTTCTTGACATGTCCGAACCTGTAAGCTTTCTCAAAAGTTCGGGACACTGAAATTATGAAAAAATAAAATGGTCCAAAATTATTATTGTTTTCAACAGGTCTGGACCAGTCCACTTTTTCAGAAAAGGGGGTGTCTAAATTTGGGTAGTTTTGAAGATCAAAAAATTTTGTTTTCTTGACATGTCTGAACCTGTAAGCTTTTTCAAAAGCTCGGGCATCTAAATTATGAAAAAATAAAATTGGCCAAAATTACTATTTCTTTTGACAGGACCGGACCAGTCCACTTTTTCAGAAAAGGGGAGTGTCTAAATTTTGGTAGTTTTGAAGATCAAAAAAATGTGTTTTCTTGACATGTCCGAACCTGTAAGCTTTCTCAAAAGTTCGGGGCATTGAAATTATGAAAAAATAAAATGGTCAAAAAATTATTATTTTTTTCAACAGGTCCAGACCAGTCCACTTTTTCAGAAAAGGGGATGTCTAAATTTGGGTAGTTTTGAAGGTCAAGAAATTGTGTTTTCTTGACATGTCTGAACCTGTAAGCTTTTTCAAAAGCTCGGGCATCGAAATTATGAAAAACTAAAATTGGCCAAAATTATTATTTTTTTTGACAGGACCGGACCAGTCCACTTTTTCAAAAAAGAGGGGTGTCTAAATTTGGTAGTTCTGAAGATCAAAAAATCGTGTTTTCTTGACATGTCTGAACCTGTAAGCTTTCTCAATAGAACAGTACATTAAAATTATGAAATAATAAAATTGGCCAAAATTTAATTTTTTCGACAGATCCGGACCAGTCCACATTTACAGAAAAGGGGATGTCTAAATTTGGGTAATTTTGAAGATCAAAAAATTGTGTTTTCTTGACATGTCTGAACCTGTAACCTTTTTCAAAAGCTCGGCCATCGAAATAATGAAAAAATAAAATTGGCCAAAATTTTTTTTTTTTGACAGGACCGGACCAGTCCACTTTTTCAAAAAAGGGGGTTGTCTAAATTTTGGTAGTTCTGAAGATCAAAAAATTGTGTTTTCTTGACATGTCTGAACCTGTAAGCTTTCTCAAAAGTTCGGGACATTGAAATTATGAAAAAATAAAATGGTCCAAAATTATTATTTTTTTCAACAGGTCCAGACCAGTCCACTTTTTCAGAAAAGGGGGTGTCTAAATTTCGGTAGTTGTGAATATCAAAAAATTGTGTTTTCTTGACAGGTCCGAACCTGTAAGCTTTCTCAAAAGTTCGAAAAAATAAAATGGTCCAAAATTATTATTGTTTTCAACAGGTCTGGACCAGTCCACTTTTTTCAGAAAAAGGGGTGTCTAAATTTGGGTAGTTCTGAAGATCAAAAAATCGTGTTTTCTTGACATGTCTGAACCTGTAAGCTTTCTCAAAAGAACAGTACATTAAAATTATGAAAAAATAAAATTGGCCAAAATTTAATTTTTTCAACAGGTCCGGACCAGGGCAGCAGTGTGGAGAAGTGGTTAGGGCTTTGGACTCTTGACCAGAGGGTTAGGGGTTCAAGATCAAAACACTGTTGGTTTTACCCTTTTTGACAAGGTACTTTACCTGTATTGCTCAAATAAAAAAGAAACTGTATGAATGGGTAATTGTATGTAAAAATAATGTGATATCTGTGTAATCTATAATGTGATATCTTCTAACAATTGTAAGTTTTTGGATAAGGGCATCTGCTTAGAAATAAATAATAATAATAATAATAATTTACAGAAAAGGGGGGATGTCTAAATTTGGGTAGTTATGAAGATCAAAAAATTGTGTTTTCTTGACATGTCTGAACCTGTAAGCTTTTTCCAAAAGCTCGGCCATCGAAATTATGAAAAAATAAAATTGGCCAAAATTATTATTTTTTTTTGACAGGACCGACCAGTCCACTTTTTTTTCAAAAAAAGGGGTGTCTAAATTTGGTAGTTCTGAAGATCAAAAAATCGTGTTTTCTTGACATGTCTGAACCTGTAAGCTTTCTCAATAGAACAGTACATTAAAATTATGAAATAATAAAATTGGCCAAAATTTAATTTTTTCGACAGATCCGGACCAGTCCACATTTACAGAAAAGGGGATGACTAAATTTGGGTAATTTTGAAGATCAAAAAATTGTGTTTTCTTGACATGTCTGAACCTGTAACCTTTTTCAAAAGCTCGGCCATCGAAATAATGAAAAAATAAAATTGGCCAAAATTATTTTTTTTTTGACAGGACCGGACCAGTCATCTTTTTCAAAAAAGGGGGTTGTCTAAATTTTGGTAGTTCTGAAGATCAAAAAATTGTGTTTTCTTGACATGTCTGAACCTGTAAGCTTTCTCAAAAGTTCGGGACATTGAAATTATGAAAAAATAAAATGGTCCAAAATTATTATTTTTTTCAACAGGTCCAGACCAGTCCACTTTTTCAGAAAAGGGGGTGTCTAAATTTCGGTAGTTGTGAATATCAAAAAATTGTGTTTTCTTGACAGGTCCGAACCTGTAAGCTTTCTCAAAAGTTCGAAAAAATAAAATGGTCCAAAATTATTATTGTTTTCAACAGGTCTGGACCAGTCCACTTTTTCAGAAAAAGGGGTGTCTAAATTTGGGTAGTTCTGAAGATCAAAAAATCGTGTTTTCTTGACATGTCTGAACCTGTAAGCTTTCTCAAAAGAACAGTACATTAAAATTATGAAAAAATAAAATTGGCCAAAATTTAATTTTTTCAACAGGTCCGGACCAGGGCAGCAGTGTGGAGAAGTGGTTAGGGCTTTGGACTCTTGACCAGAGGGTTAGGGGTTCAATCCCCAGTGGGGGACACTGCTGTTGTACCCTTGAGCAAGGTACTTTACATAGATTGCTCAAATAAAAACCCAACTGTATGAATGGGTAATTGTATGTAAAAATAATGTGATATCTGTGTAATCTATAATGTGATATCTTCTAACAATTGTAAGTCGCCCTGGATAAGGGCATCTGCTTAGAAATAAATAATAATAATAATAATAATAATTTACAGAAAAGGGGATGTCTAAATTTGGGTAGTTATGAAGATCAAAAAATTGTGTTTTCTTGACATGTCTGAACCTGTAAGCTTTTCCAAAAGCTCGGCCATCGAAATTATGAAAAAATAAAATTGGCCAAAATTATTATTTTTTTTGACAGGACCGACCAGTCCACTTTTTTCAAAAAGAGGGGTGTCTAAATTTGGTAGTTCTGAAGATCAAAAAATTGTGATTTCTTTAAAGGTCCTAACCTGTAAGCTTTCTCAAAAGTTCGGGCATTGAAATTATGACAAAATAAAATGGTCCAAAATTATCATTTTTTTCAACAGGTCCAGACCAGTCCACTTTTTCAGAAAAGGGGGTGTCTAAATTTGAGTAGTTTTGAAGATCAAAAAGTTGTGTTTTCTTGACATTGTTGAACCTGTAAGCTTTCTCAAAAGAACAGTACATTAAAATTATGAAAAAATAAAATTGGCCAAAATTTAATTTTTTCGACAGGTCTGGACCAGTCCACTTTTACAGAAAAGGGGGTTTCTAAATTAGGGTAGTTTTGAAGGTCAAGAAATTGTGTTATCTTGACATTTCTGAACCTGTAAGCTTTTTCAAAAGCTCGGGCATCGAAATAATGAGAAAATAAAATTGGCCAAAATTATTTTTTTTTTGACAGGACCGGACCAGTCCACTTTTTCAAAAAAGGGGGTTGTCTAAATTTTAGGAGTTCTGAAGATCAAAAAATTGTGTTTTCTTGACAGGTCCAAACCTGTAAGCTTTCTCAAAAGTTCGGGGCATTGAAATTATGAAAAAATAAAATGGTCCAAAATTATTATTTTTTTCAACAGGTCCAGACCAGTCCACTTTTTCAGAAAAGGGGGTGTCTAAATTTGGGTAGTTGTGAATATCAAAAAATTGTGTTTTCTTGACTCGTCCAAACCTGTAAGCTTTCTCAAAAGTATAGTAGATCAGAATTATGAAAAAATAAAATGGCCAAAATATTTTTTTTGACAGGTCCATTCCAGTCCTCTTTTTCAGAAAAGGGGGTGTCTAAATTGGGTAGTTTTGAAGATCAAAAAATTGTGTTTTCTTGACATGTCAGAACCTGTAAGCTTTTTGAAAAGCTCGGGCATTGAAATTATGAAAAAATAAAATGGCCAAAATAATTTTTTTTACAGGTCCGTTCCAGTCCACTTTTACAGAAAACGGAGTGTCTAAATTTGAGTAGTTTTGAAGATCAAAAATTGTGTTTTCTTGACATGTCTGGACCTGTAATCTTTTTCAAACGCTCGGGCATCGAAATTATGAAAAAATAAAATGGTCCAAATAATTTTTTTTTGACAGGACCGGACCACTTCACTTTTTTCAAAAAAGGGGGTTGTCTAAATTTTGGTAGTTCTGAAGATCAAAAATTGTTTTTCTTGACAGGTCCGAACCTGTAAGCTTTCTCAAAAGTTCGGTGCATTGAAATTATGAAAAAATAAAATGGTCCAAATTATTATTTTTTTCAACAGGTCCAGACCAGTCCACTTTTTCAGAAAGAGGTGTCTAAATTTGGGTAGTTTTGAAGATCAAAAAATTGTTTTCTTGACAGGTCTGAACCAATAAGCTTTCTCAAAAGAACAGTACATTAAAATTATGAAAAAATAAAATTGGCCAAAATTTAATTTTTTCAACAGGTCCGGACCAGGGCAGCAGTGTGGAGAAGTGGTTGGGGCTTTGGACTCTTGACCAGAGGGTTATGGGTTCAATCCCCAGTGGGGGACACTGCTGTTGTACCCTTGAGCAAGGTACTTTACATAGATTGCTCCAATAAAAACTCAACTGTATGAATTAGTAATTGTATGTAAAAATAATGTGATATCTGTATAATCTATAATGTGATATCTTCTAACAATTGTAAGTCACTCTGGATAATGCATCTGCTAAGAAATAAATAATAATAATAATAATTTACAGAAAAAGGGATGTCTAAATTTGGGTAGTTTTGAAGATCAAAAAATTGTGTTTTCTTGACATGTCTGAACCAGTAAGCTTTTTCAAAAGCTTGGCCATCGAAATTATGAAAAAATAAAATTGGCCAAAATTTTTTTTTTTTTTGACAGGACCGGACCAGTCCACTTTTTCCAAAAAGAGGGGTGTCTAAATTTGGTAGTTCTGAAGATCAAAAAATTGTGATTTCTTTAAAGGTCCTAACCTGTAAGCTTTCTCAAAAGTTCAGGGCATTGAAATTATGACAAAATAAAATGGTCCAAAATTATCATTTTTTTCAACAGGTCCGGACCAGTCCACTTTTTCAGAAAAGGGGGTGTCAAAATTTGAGTAGTTTTGAAGATCAAAAAGTTGTGTTTTCTTGACATTGTTGAACCTGTAAGCTTTCTCAAAAGAACAGTATTATTAAAATTATGAAAAAAATAAAATTGGCCAAAATTTAATTTTTTTCGACAGGTCCGACCAGTCCACTTTTTACAGAAAAGGGGTTTCTAAATTAGGGTAGTCTTGAAGTTCAAGAAATTGTGTTATCTTGACATTTCTGAACCTGTAAGCTTTTTCAAAAGCTCGGGCATCGAAATTATGAAAAAATAAAATTGGCCAAAATTATGATTTTTTTGACAGGACCGGACCAGTCCACATTTACAGAAAAGGGGGTGTCTAAATTTTGGTAGTTCTGAAGATCAAAAAATCGTGTTTTCTTGACATGTCTGAACCTGTAACCTTTTTCAAAAGCTCGGCCATCGAAATAATGAGAAAATAAAATTGGCCAAAATTATTTTTTTTTTGACAGGACCGGACCAGTCCACTTTTTCAAAAAAGGGGGTTGGCTAAATTTTAGTAGTTCTGAAGATCAAAAAATTGTGTTTTCTTGACATGTCTGAACCTGTAATCTTTTTCAAACGCTCGGGCATCGAAATTATGAAAAATAAAATTGGCCAAAATTTTTTTTTTTTTTTGACAGAGCCGGACCAGTCCACTTTTTCCAAAAAAGGGGTTTCTAAATTTTGGTAGTTTGAAGATCAAAAAATAGTGTTTTCTTGATAGGTCCGAACCTGTAAGCTTTCTCAAAAGTTCGGGACATTGAAATTATGAAAAAAAAAATGGTCCAAAATTATTATTTTTTTTTCAACAGGTCTGGACCAGTCCACTTTTTTCAGAAAAGGGGTGTCTAAATTTGGGTAGTTTTGAAGATCAAAAAATTTTGTTTTCTTGACATGTCTGAACCTGTAAGCTTTCTCAAAAGAACAGTTCTTTAAAATTATGAAAAAATAAAATTGGCCAAAATTTAATTTTTTCAACAGGTCCGGACCAGGGCAGCAGTGGAGAAGTGGTTGGGGCTTTTGGACTCTTGACCAGAGGGTTATGGGTTCAATCCCCAAAAATAAAACACTGCTGTTGTACCCTTGAGCAAGGTACTTTTACATAGATTGCTCCAATAAAAAAAATTGTGTATGAATGGGTAATTGTATGTAAAAATAATGTGATATCTGTATAATCTATAATGTGATATCTTCTAACAATTGTAAGTCACCCTGGATAAGGGCGTCTGCTAAGAAATAAATAATAATAATAACTTGTACTTTACTTGAACAAAAGTTATTGTATTTCTTGCTCTTATTGTATTTTTTGTATTGTAACGCTTTTTTTGAATGTTTTTGCTTCGAAATTGTAAGTCGCCCTGGATAAGGGCGTCTGCTAAATTTTTAAATAATAATAATAATAATAATAATTTACAGAAAAAGGGATGTCTAAATTTGGGTAGTTTTGAAGATCAAAAAATTGTGTTTTCTTGACATGTCTGAACCATTAAGCTTTTTCAAAAGCTTGGCCATCGAAATTATGAAAAAATAAAATTGGCCAAAATTATTATTTTTTTTGACAGGACCGGACCAGTCCACTTTTTCAAAAAAGAGGGGTGTCTAAATTTGGTAGTTCTGAAGATCAAAAAATTGTGATTTCTTTAAAGGTCCTAACCTGTAAGCTTTCTCAAAAGTTCAGGGCATTGAAATTTTGACAAAATAAAATGGTCCAAAATTATCATTTTTTTCAACAGGTCCGGACCAGTCCACTTTTTCAGAAAAGGGGGTGTCAAAATTTGAGTAGTTTTGAAGATCAAAAAGTTGTGTTTTCTTGACATTGTTGAACCTGTAAGCTTTCTCAAAAGAACAGTACATTAAAATTATGAAAAAATAAAATTGGCCAAAATTTAATTTTTTCGACAGGTCCGGACCAGTCCACTTTTACAGAAAAGGGGTTTCTAAATTAGGGTAGTCTTGAAGGTCAAGAAATTGTGTTATCTTGACATTTCTGAACCTGTAAGCTTTTTCAAAAGCTCGGGCATCGAAATTATGAAAAAATAAAATTGGCCAAAATTATGATTTTTTTGACAGGACCGGACCAGTCCACTTTTTCAAAAAAGGGGGGTGTCTAAATTTTGGTAGTTCTGAAGATCAAAAAATCGTGTTTTCTTGACATGTCTGAACCTGTAAGCTTTCTCAAAAAAAACAGTACATTAAAATTATGAAAAAATAAAATTGGCCAAAATTTAATTTTTTCGACAGGTCCGGACCAGTCCACATTTACAGAAAAGGGGATGTCTAAATTTGGGTAGTTTTGAAGATCAAAAAATTGTGTTTTCTTGACAAGTCTGAACCTGTAACCTTTTTCAAAAGCTCGGCCATCGAAATAATGAGAAAATAAAATTGGCCAAAATTATTTTTTTTTGACAGGACCGGACCAGTCCACTTTTTCAAAAAAGGGGGTTGTCTAAATTTTAGTAGTTCTGAAGATCAAAAAATTGTGTTTTCTTGACATGTCTGAACCTGTAAGCTTTTCAAAAGCTCGGGCATCGAAATTATGAAAAAATAAAATTGGCCAAAATTTAATTTCTTCGACAGGTCCAGAGCAGTCCACTTTTACAGAAAAGGGAGTGTCTAAATTTGAGTTGTTTTGAAGATCAAAAATTGTGTTTTCTTGACATGTCGGGACCTGTAATCTTTTTCAAACGCTCGGGCATCGAAATTATAAAAAAATAAAATTGGCCAAAATTTTTTTTTTTTTTGACAGAGCCGGACCAGTCCACTTTTTCAAAAAAAAGGGGATTTCTAAATTTTGGTAGTTCTGAAGATCAAAAAATAGTGTTTTCTTGATAGGTCCGAACCTGTAAGCTTTCTCAAAAGTTCGGGACATTGAAATTATGAAAAAATAAAATGGTCCAAAATTATTATTTTTTTCAACAGGTCTGGACCAGTCCACTTTTTCAGAAAAGGGAGTGTCTAAATTTGAGTTGTTTTGAAGATCAAAAATTGTGTTTTCTTGACATGTCTGAACCTGTAATCTTTTTCAAACGCTCGGGCATCGAAATTATGAAAAAATAAAATGGTCCAAATTATTATTTTTTTCAACAGGTCCGGACCAGGGCAGCAGTGTGGAGAAGTGGTTAGGGCTTTGGACTCTTGACCAGAGGGTTAGGGGTTCAATCCCCAGTGGGGGACACTGCTGTTGTACCCTTGAGCAAGGTACTTTACATAGATTGCTCCAATAAATACCCAACTGTATGAATGGGTAATTGTATGTAAAAATAATGTGATATCTGTATAATCTATAATGTGATATCTTCTAACAATTGTAAGTCACCCTGGATAAGGGCGTCTGCTAAGAAATAAATAATAATAATAATTTACAGAAAAAGGGATGTCTAAATTTGGGTAGTTTTGAAGATCAAAAAATTGTGTTTTCTTGACATGTCTGAACCTGTAACCTTTTTCAAAAGCTCGGCCATCGAAATAATGAAAAATAAATTGGCCAAAATTTTTTTTTTTTTTTTGACAGGACCGGACCAGTCCACTTTTTTCAAAAAAGGGGGTTGTCTAAATTTTAGTAGTTCTGAAGATCAAAAAATTGTGTTTTCTTGACATGTCTGAACCTGTAAGCTTTTCAAAAGCTTGGGCATCGAAATTATGAAAAAATAAAATTGGCCAAAATTTAATTTCTTCGACAGGTCCGGACCAGTCCACTTTTTCAGAAAATTGGGTGTCTAAATTTGAGTAGTTTTGAAGATCAAAAAGTTGTGTTTTCTTGACATTGTTGAACCTGTAAGCTTTCTCAAAAGAACAGTACATTAAAATTATGAAAAAATAAAATTGGCCAAAATTTAATTTTTTTTTTTTTGGGTAGTTTTGAAGATCAAAAAATTGTGTTTTCTTGACATGTCTGAACCTGTAAGTCCATCGAAATAATGAAAAATAAATTGTGGCAAAATTATTATTTTTTTTGACAGGACCGGACCAGTCCACTTTTTCAAAAAAGGGGGTGTCTAAATTTGGGTAGTTTTGAAGATCAAAAAATTGTGTTTTCTTGACATGTCTGAACCTGTAAGCTTTCTCAAAAGTTCGGGGCATTGAAATTATGAAAAAATAAAATGGTCCAAAATTATTATTTTTTTTGACAGGACCGGACCAGTCCACTTTTTCAAAAAAGAGGGGTGTCTAAATTTGGTAGTTCTGAAGATCAAAAAATCATGTTTTCTTGACATGTCTGAACCTGTAAGCTTTCTCAATAGAACAGTACATTAAAATTATGAAAAAATAAAATTGGCCAAAATTATTATTTTTTTGAAAGGACCGGACCAGTCCACTTTTTCAAAAAAGAGGGGTGTCTAAATTTGGTAGTTCTGAAGATCAAAAAATTGTGATTTCTTTAAAGGTCCTAACCTGTAAGCTTTCTCAAAAGTTCGGGGCATTGAAATTATGACAAAATAAAATGGTCCAAAATTATCATTTTTTTCAACAGGTCCGGACCAGTCCACTTTTTCAGAAAAGGGGGTGTCTAAATTTGAATAGTTTTGAAGTTCAAAAAGTTGTGTTTTCTTGACATTGTTGAACCTGTAAGCTTTCTCAAAAGAACAGTACATTAAAATTATGAAAAAATAAAATTGGCCAAAATTTAATTTTTTCGACAGGTCCGGACCAGTCCACTTTTACAGAAAAGGGGGTTTCTAAATTAGGGTAGTTTTGAAGGTCAAGAAATTGTGTTATCTTGACATTTCTGAACCTGTAAGCTTTTTCAAAAGCTCGGGCATCGAAATTATGAAAAAATAAAATTGGCCAAAATTATGATTTTTTTTGACAGGACCGGAGCAGTCCACTTTTTCAAAAAAGGGGGGTGTCTAAATTTTGGTAGTTCTGAAGATCAAAAAATTGTGATTTCTTTAAAGGTCCTAACCTGTAAGCTTTCTCAAAAGTTCGGAGCATTGAAATTATGACAAAATAAAATGGTCCAAAATTATCATTTTTTTCAACAGGTCCGGACCATTCCACTTTTTCAGAAAAGGGGGTGTCTAAATTTGAGTAGTTTTGAAGATCAAAAAGTTGTGTTTTCTTGACATTGTTGAACCTGTAAGCTTTCTCAAAAGAACAGTACATTAAAATTATGAAAAAATAAAATTGGCCAAAATTTAATTTTTTCGACAGGTCCAGACCAGTCCACATTTACAGAAAAGGGGTTGTCTAAATTTTAGTAGTTCTGAAGATCAAAAAATTGTGTTATCTTGACATTTCTGAACCTGTAAGCTTTTTCAAAAGCTCGGGCATCGAAATTATGAAAAAATAAAATTGGCCAAAATTATGATTTTTTTTGACAGGACCGGAGCAGTCCACTTTTTCAAAAAAGGGGGTGTCTAAATTTGAGTAGTTTTGAAGATCAAAAAGTTGTGTTTTCTTGACATTGTTGAACCTGTAAGCTTTCTCAAAAGAACAGTATATTAAAATTATGAAAAAATAAAATTGGCCAAAATTTAATTTTTTCGACAGGTCCAGACCAGTCCACATTTACAGAAAAGGGGTTGTCTAAATTTTAGTAGTTCTGAAGATCAAAAAATTGTGTTTTCTTGACAGGTCCAAACCTGTAAGCTTTCTCAAAAGTTCGGGGCATTGAAATTATGAAAAAATAAAATGGTCCAAAATTATTATTTTTTTCAACAGGTCCAGACCAGTCCACTTTTTCAGAAAAGGGGTGTCTAAATTTGGGTAGTTGTGAATATCAAAAAATTGTGTTTTCTTGACTCGTCCAAACCTGTAAGCTTTCTCAAAAGTATAGTAGATCAGAATTATGAAAAAATAAAATGGCCAAAATATTTTTTTTGACAGGTCCATTCCAGTCCTCTTTTTCAGAAAAGGGGGTGTCTAAGTTGGGTAGTTTTGAAGATCAAAAAATTGTGTTTTCTTGACATGTCAGAACCTGTAAGCTTTTTGAAAAGCTCGGGCATTGAAATTATGAAAAAATAAAATGGCCAAAATAATTTTTTTTTACAGGTCCGTTCCAGTCCACTTTTTCAGAAAAGGGGGTGTCTAAATTTGGGTAGTTCTGAAGATCCAAAAAATGTGTTTTCTTGACATGTCTGAACCTGTAAGCTTTCTCAAAAGTTCGGGACATTGAAATTATGAAAAAATAAAATGGTCCAAAATTATTATTTTTTTCAACAGGTCTGGACCAGTCCACTTTTTCAGAAAAGGGGGTGTCTAAATTTGGGTAGTTTTGAAGATCAAAAAATTTTGTTTTCTTGACATGTCTGAACCTGTAAGCTTTCTCAAAAGAACAGTACTTTAAAATTATGAAAAAATAAAATTGGCCAAAATTTAATTTTTTCAACAGGTCCGGACCAGGGCAGCAGTGTGGAGAAGTGGTTAGGGCTTTGGACTCTTGACCAGAGGGTTATGGGTTCAATCCCCAGTGGGGGACACTGCTGTTGTACCCTTTGAGCAAGGTACTTTTTTGACAGATTGCTCCAATAAAAACCCAACTGTATGAATGGGTAATTGTATGTAAAAATAATGTGATATCTGTATAATCTACAATGTGATATCTTCTAACAATTGTAAGTCACCCTGGATAAGGGTGTCTGCTAAGAAATAAATAATAATAATAATAATAATTTACAGAAAAAGGGATGTCTAAATTTGGGTAGTTTTGAAGATCAAAAAATTGTGTTTTCTTGACATGTCTGAACCTGTAACCTTTTTCAAAAGCTCGGCCATCGAAATAATCAGAAAATAAAATTGGCCAAAATTTTTTTTTTTTTTGACAGGACCGGACCAGTCCACTTTTTCAAAAAAGGGGGTTGTCTAAATTTTAGTAGTTCTGAAGATCAAAAAATTGTGTTTTCTTGACATGTCTGAACCTGTAAGCTTTTCAAAAGCTCGGGCATCGAAATTATGAAAAAATAAAATTGGCCAAAATTTAATTTCTTCGACAGGTCCGGACCAGTCCACTTTTTCAGAAAATTGGGTGTCTAAATTTGAGTAGTTTTGAAGATCAAAAAGTTGTGTTTTCTTGACATTGTTGAACCTGTAAGCTTTCTCAAAAGAACAGTACATTAAAATTATGAAAAAATAAAATTGGCCAAAATTTAATTTTTTCGACAGGTCCGGACCAGTCCACTTTTTCAAAAAAGAGGGGTGTCTAAATTTGGTAGTTCTGAAGATCAAAAAATCATGTTTTCTTGACATGTCTGAACCTGTAAGCTTTCTCAATAGAACAGTACATTAAAATTATGAAAAAATAAAATTGGCCAAAATTATTATTTTTTTTGAAAGGACCGGACCAGTCCACTTTTTCAAAAAAGAGGGGTGTCTAAATTTGGTAGTTCTGAAGATCAAAAAATTGTGTTTTCTTTAAAGGTCCTAACCTGTAAGCTTTCTCAAAAGTTCGGGGCATTGAAATTATGAAAAAATAAAATGGTCCAAAATTATCATTTTTTTCAACAGGTCCAGACCAGTCCACTTTTTCAGAAAAAGGGGTGTCTAAATTTCGGTAGTTGTGAATATCAAAAAATTGTGTTTTCTTGACAGGTCCGAACCTGTAAGCTTTCTCAAAAGTATAGTAGATCGGAATTATGAAAAAATAAAATGGCCAAAATATTTTTTTTGACAGGTCCGTTCCAGTCCTCTTTTTCAGAAAAGGGGGTGTCTAAATTGGGTAGTTTTGAAGATCAAAAAATTTTGTTTTCTTGACATTTCAGAACCTGTAAGCTTTTTGAAAAGCTCGGGCATCGAAATTATGAAAAAATAAAATGGCCAAAATAATTTTTTTTACAGGTCCGTTCCAGTCCACTTTTTCAGAAAAGGGGGTGTCTAAATTTGGGTAGTTCTGAAGATAAAAAATTGCGTTTTCTTGACATGTCTGAACCTGTAAGCTTTTCAAAAGCTCGGGCATCGAAATTAAGAAAAAAAAAATTGGCCAAAATTTAATTTCTTCGACAGGTCCGGAGCAGTCCACTTTTACAGAAAAGGGAGTGTCTAAATTTGAGTTGTTTTGAAGATCAAAAATTGTGTTTTCTTGACATGTCTGGACCTGTAATCTTTTTCAAATGCTCGGGCATCGACATTATGAAAAAATAAAATTGGCCAAAATTTTTTTTTTGACAGGACCGGACCACTTCACTTTTTCAAAAAAGGGGGTTGTCTAAATTTTGGTAGTTCTGAAGATCAAAAAATTGTTTTCTTGACAGGTCCGAACCTGTAAGCTTTCTCAAAAGTTCGGTGCATTGAAATTATGAAAAAATAAAATGGTCCAAATTATTATTTTTTTCAACAGGTCCGTTCCAGTCCACTTTTTCAGAAAAGGGGTGTCTAAATTTGGGTAGTTTTGAAGATCAAAAAATTGTTTTCTTGACAGGTCTGAACCAATAAGCTTTCTCAAAAGAACAGTACATTAAAATTATGAAAAAAAAAATTGGCCAAAATTTAATTTTTTCAACAGGTCCGGACCAGGGCAGCAGTGTGGAGAAGTGGTTAGGGCTTTGGACTCTTGACCAGAGGGTTAGGGGTTCAATCCCCAGTGGGGGACACTGCTGTTGTACCCTTCAGCAAGGTACTTTACATAGATTGCTCCAATAAAAACCCAACTGTATGAATGGGTAATTGTATGTAAAAATAATGTGATATCTGTATAATCTATAATGTGATATCTTCTAACAATTGTAAGTCACCCTGGATAAGGGCGTCTGCTAAGAAATAAATAATAATAATAATAATAATAATTTTACAGAAAAAGGGATGTCTAAATTTGGGTAGTTTTGAAGATCAAAAATTGTGTTTTCTTGACATGTCTGAACCAGTAAGCTTTTTCAAAAGCTCGTCCATCGAAATTATGAAAAAAATAAAATTGGCCAAAATTATTATTTTTTTTTTGACAGGACCGGACCAGTCCACTTTTTTCAAAAAAAGGGGGGTCTAAATTTGTAGTTCTGAAGTTCAAAAATTGTGATTTCTTTAAAGGTCCTAACCTGTAAGCTTTCTCAAAAGTTCGGGGCATTGAAATTATGACAAAATAAAATGGTCCAAAATTATCATTTTTTTTTTACAGGTCCGGACCAGTCCACTTTTTTCAGAAAAGGGGGTGTCTAAATTTGAATAGTTTTGAAGATAAAAAAGTTGTGTTTTCTTCACATTGTTGAACCTGTAAGCTTTCTCAAAAGAACAGTACATTAAAATTATGAAAAAATAAAATTGGCCAAAATTTAATTTTTTCGACAGGTCCGGACCAGTCCACATTTACAGAAAAGGGGATGTCTAAATTTGGGTAGTTTTGAAGATCAAAAAATTGTGTTTTCTTGACATGTCTGAACCTGTAACCTTTTTCAAAAGCTCGGCCATCGAAATAATGAGAAAATAAAATTGGCCAAAATTATTATTTTTTTTGAAAGGACCGGACCAGTCCACTTTTTCAAAAAAGAGGGGTGTCTAAATTTGGTAGTTCTGAAGATCAAAAAATTGTGATTTCTTTAAAGGTCCTAACCTGTAAGCTTTCTCAAAAGTTCGGGGCATTGAAATTATGAAAAAATAAAATGGTCCAAAATTATCATTTTTTTCAACAGGTCCAGACCAGTCCACTTTTTCAGAAAAAGGGGTGTCTAAATTTCGGTAGTTGTGAATATCAAAAAATTGTGTTTTCTTGACAGGTCCGAACCTGTAAGCTTTCTCAAAAGTATAGTAGATCGGAATTATGAAAAAATAAAATGGCCAAAATATTTTTTTTTGACAGGTCCGTTCCAGTCCTCTTTTTCAGAAAAGGGGGTGTCTAAATTGGGTAGTTTTGAAGATCAAAAAATTTTGTTTTCTTGACATTTCAGAACCAGTAAGCTTTTTGAAAAGCTCGGGCATCGAAATTATGAAAAAATAAAATGGCCAAAATAAATTTTTTTACAGGTCCGTTCCAGTCCACTTTTTCAGAAAAGGGGGTGTCTAAATTTGGGTAGTTCTGAAGATAAAAAAATTGCGTTTTCTTGACATGTCTGAACCTGTAAGCTTTTCAAAAGCTCGGCATCGAAATTAAGAAAAAAAAAAATTGGCCAAAATTTAATTTCTTCGACAGGTCCGGAGCAGTCCACTTTTACAGAAAAGGGAGTGTCTAAATTTGAGTTGTTTTGAAGATCAAAAATTGTGTTTTCTTGACATGTCTGGACCTGTAATCTTTTCAAATGCTCGGGCATCGACATTATGAAAAAATAAAATTGGCCAAAATTATTATTTTTTTGACAGGACCGGACCACTTCACTTTTTCAAAAAAGGGGGTTGTCTAAATTTTGGTAGTTCTGAAGATCAAAAAATTGTTTTCTTGACAGGTCCGAACCTGTAAGCTTTCTCAAAAGTTCGGTGCATTGAAATTATGAAAAAATAAAATGGTCCAAATTATTATTTTTTTCAACAGGTCCATTCCAGTCCACTTTTTCAGAAAAGGGGTGTCTAAATTTGGGTAGTTTTGAAGATCAAAAAATTGTTTTCTTGACAGGTCTGAACCAATAAGCTTTCTCAAAAGAACAGTACATTAAAATTATGAAAAAATAAAATTGGCCAAAATTTAATTTTTTCAACAGGTCCGGACCAGGGCAGCAGTGTGGAGAAGTGGTTGGGGCTTTGGACTCTTGACCAGAGGGTTATGGGTTCAATCCCCAGTGGGGGACACTGCTGTTGTACCCTTGAGCAAGGTACTTTACATAGATTGCTCCAATAAAACCCCAACTGTATGAATGGGTAATTGTATGTAAAAATAATGTGATATCTGTATAATCTATAATGTGATATCTTCTAACAATTGTAAGTCACCCTGGATAAGGGCGTCTGCTAAGAAATAAATAATAATAATAATAATAATAATTTACAGAAAAAGGGATGTCTAAATTTGGGTAGTTTTGAAGATCAAAAAATTGTGTTTTCTTGACATGTCTGAACCAGTAAGCTTTTTCAAAAGCTCGTCCATCGAAATTATGAAAAAATAAAATTGGCCAAAATTATTATTTTTTTTGACAGGACCGGACCAGTCCACTTTTTCAAAAAAGAGGGGTGTCTAAATTTGGTAGTTCTGAAGATCAAAAAATTGTGATTTCTTTAAAGGTCCTAACCTGTAAGCTTTCTCAAAAGTTCGGGCATTGAAATTATGACAAAATAAAATGGTCCAAAAATTATCATTTTTTTCAACAGGTCTCGGGCCCCAGTGACCTTTTCAGTGTCCCAGAGGCTCGCCAAATGGTCCATGGCACATCCCCAGCGCATGCATCGGGCTCCAGAGACTTCACATTGTGTCCCACCTGCTTGCCAAATGGTCCCTGGCCCCTTCCTAGTGTGCAAAAATAAAAGTGACTTCGCGCGGGGTCCCGGCGGCTTGCCAAATGGTCCCTGGCACCTCCCAAGCAGTGCATAGGGCCCAACGACCCCGTTTGGGTAGCTCCAGCGGCTCCCCAAATTGTCCCTGGCCAATCCGCAAGTCGCGCACAGGCCACAGCGACATCGCAAAAGGTCCCAACGGCCAGCCAAATGGTCCCTGGCACCCCACAGCGCGCATACAGGGCCCAGGACCCACACGCTGGGTCCCAGCGGATCGCAATGGTCCCTGGCACATCCCCAGTTCTGACGGGCCCCAGCGACTTCTTCAAATGGATCCTGGCACCTCCCAAGCACGTGCATGGGGCACAGCGACCCTGCCTTGGGTCCCAGAGGCTTTTTTTCAAATGGTCCATGACCCTCCCCAGCGCGAGCAAAGGGCCCAACAACACCGTGTGGGGTACCAGCAGTTCGCCAAATGGTCCCTGACCCCTCCCCAGCACGGGCACGAGGCCCAGAGACTAGTGTGGGGTTCTAGCAGCTCGCCAAATGGTCCCTTGCACCTCCCAGTGCCGACCAGTCCCCTTTTTCCCTGCAAAGGGGTCCGAAATTGGCTTGCCAAATCGTCTCTGCACGTCCCCAGCGATTGCAGGGACCCAGCAACCTTTTTGAAAGGGTCCCAGAGGCTCACCATATGGTCCCTGGCACATCCCCAGCGCATTTTTTTTACGGGTCCCAGCGACTTCACACGGGGTCCCAGCAGCTCGCCAATTGGTCCCTGGCAGATAAAAAGCCAAGACGACCCCAGCGACATTCGCAGGTTCCAGCGGCTTGCCAAATGGTCCCTGGCACCTCCTCAGCGCGCAAACAAGGCCCAGCACCCACACAGGGTCCCAGCGGCTCAGAAAATGGTCCCTGGCAATCCCAGTTGTTTGAAGGCCCCAGTGACCTTTCTTGACAGTGTCCCAGAGGCTGCCAAATGGTCCATGGCACATCCCAGCGCATGCATTATGCGAAAATAAAATGTGTCCCACCTGCTTATTTTTTTGATGGTCCCTGGCCCCTTCCCTTTTTGTGCAAGGGGCCCAGTGACTTTTGGGTCCCCTGAAGATCGCCAAATGGTCCCTGGCACCTCCCAACCGTGTGCATAGGGCCCAACGACCCCGTCAAAGCTCCAGCGGCTTGAAATTGTCCCTGGCCAATCCGCAAGCCGCGCAACAGGTCCAGCGACATCGCACGGGGTCCCAAAAGGCCAGCCAAATGGTCCCTGGCACCCCACATCCAAAAATTGGGCCCAGGACCCACAGGTCTGGGTCCCAGCGGATCTCAAAGTCCCTGGCACATCCCCAGCACGAAAAAAAAAATTGGCCCCAACTTAATTTTTTTTTCAAATGGATCCTGGCACCTCCCAAGCACGTGCATGGGGTTGGGGCGACCCCTCTTGGGTCCCAGAGGCTTGCCAAATGGTCCATGACCCCTCCCCAGCGGGGAGCACAGGGCCCAACAACACCGTGTACGGGGTACCAGCAGTTCGCCAAATGGTCCCTGACCCCTCCCAGCACGGGCACGAGGCCCAGAGACTTCGTGTGGGGTTCTAGCAGCTCGATAAATGGTCCCTTGCACCTCCCCAGTGCGCGTCACGGGCGCCCTAAGACCCTGCACGGGTCCGGCGGCTTAATAAATCGTCTCTGGCACGTCCCCCAGCGATTGCACGGGACCCAGCAACCTCGCGCAGGGTCCCAGAGGCTCATCCCCAGCGCACGCACGGGTCCCAGCGACTTCACACGGGGTCCCAGCAGCTCGCCAATTGGTCCCTGGCACATCGCCAGCGCCAAGACGACCCCAGCGACATCAAAAAGAGGGGTTCCAGCGGCTTGCCAAATGGTCCCTGGCACCTCCTCAGCGCGCAAACAAGGCCCAGCACCCACACCCGGGGTCCCAGCGGCTCGCAAATGGTCCCTGGCACATCCCCAGCGCGCTCGGGCCCCAGTGACCTCGCGCAGTGTCCCAGAGGCTCGCCAAATGGTCCATGGCACATCCCCAGCGCATGCACGGGCTCCAGAGACTTCGCGCTGTGTCCCACCTGCTTGCCAAATGGTCCCTGGCCCCTTCCTAGTGTGCACGGGGCCCAGTGACTTCGCGCGGGGTCCCGGCGGCTCGCCAAATGGTCCCTGGCACCTCCCAAGCGTGTGCATGGGGCCCAACGACCCGTGCGGGGCTCCAGCGGCTCCCCAAATTCTCCCTGGCCAATCCGCAAGCCGCGCACAGGCCACAGCGACATCGCACGGGGTCCCAACGGCCAGCCAAATGGTCCCTGGCACCCCCACAGCGCGCGTACAGGGCCCAGGACCCACACGCGGGGTCCCAGCGGATCGCAAATGGTCCCTGGCACATCCCCAGCGCGCGCACGGGCCCCAGCGACTTCGTCAAATGGATCCTGGCACCTCCCAAGCACGTGCATGGGGCACAGCGACCCTGCGCGGGGTCCCAGAGGCTTGCCAAATGGTCCATGACCCCTCCCCAGCGCGAGCACAGGGCCCAACAACACCGTGCGGGGTACCAGCAGTTCGCCAAATGGTCCCTGACCCCTCCCCAGCACGGGCACGAGGCCCAGAGACTTCGTGTGGGGTTCTAGCAGCTCGCCAAATGGTCCCTTGCACCTCCCCAGTGCGCGTACGGCGCCCTACGACCCTGCACGGGGTCCGAGCGGCTTGCCAAATCGTCTCTGGCACGTCCCCAGCGATTGCACGGGACCCAGCAACCTCGCGCAGGGTCCCAGAGGCTCATCCCCAGCGCACGCACGGGTCCCAGCGACTTCACACGGGGTCCCAGCAGCTCGCCAATTGGTCCCTGGCACATCGCCAGCGCGCACGGACCCCAGCGACATCGCGCAGGTTCCAGCGGCTTGCCAAATGGTCCCTGGCACCTCCTCAGCGCGCAAACAAGGCCCAGCACCCACACCCGGGGTCCCAGCGGCTCGCAAATGGTCCCTGGCACATCCCCAGCGCGCTCGGGCCCCAGTGACCTCGC
Source organism: Huso huso (assembly GCA_036884735.1). Taxonomy (NCBI): domain Eukaryota; kingdom Metazoa; phylum Chordata; class Actinopteri; order Acipenseriformes; family Acipenseridae; genus Huso; species Huso huso. The sequence goes on along the minus strand of CM072674.1, from coordinate 40,568,324 downwards.
GCAGTGTCCCAGAGGCTCGCCAAATGGTCCATGGCACATCCCCAGCGCATGCACGGGCTCCAGAGACTTCGCGCTGTGTCCCACCTGCTTGCCAAATGGTCCCTGGCCCCTTCCTAGTGTGCACGGGGCCCAGTGACTTCGCGCGGGGTCCCGGCGGCTCGCCAAATGGTCCCTGGCACCTCCCAAGCGTGTGCATGGGGCCCAACGACCCCGTGCGGGCTCCAGCGGCTCCCCAAATTGTCCCTGGCCAATCCGCAAGCCGCGCACAGGCCACAGCGACATCGCACGGGGTCCCAACGGCCAGCCAAATGGTCCCTGGCACCCCCACAGCGCGCGTACAGGGCCCAGGACCCACACGCGGGGTCCCAGCGGATCGCAAATGGTCCCTGGCACATCCCCAGCGCGCGCACGGGCCCCAGCGACTTCGTCAAATGGATCCTGGCACCTCCCAAGCACGTGCATGGGGCACAGCGACCCTGCGCGGGGTCCCAGAGGCTTGCCAAATGGTCCATGACCCCTCCCCAGCGCGAGCACAGGGCCCAACAACACCGTGCGGGGTACCAGCAGTTCGCCAAATGGTCCCTGACCCCTCCCCAGCACGGGCACGAGGCCCAGAGACTTCGTGTGGGGTTCTAGCAGCTCGCCAAATGGTCCCTTGCACCTCCCCAGTGCGCGTACGGCGCCCTACGACCCTGCACGGGGTCCGAGCGGCTTGCCAAATCGTCTCTGGCACGTCCCCAGCGATTGCACGGGACCCAGCAACCTCGCGCAGGGTCCCAGAGGCTCACCATATGGTCCCTGGCACATACCCAGCACGCGCACGGGCCCCAGCGACTTTGCGCGAGGTCCCAGTGGCTCGCCAAATGGTACCTGGTCCCTCCCCAACGTGCGCACGAGACCCAGCAACCTCGCGCATGGTCCCAGAGGCTCGCCAAATGGTACCTGGCCCCTCCCTAGGGCACTGGGCCCAGTGACTTTGCGCGGTGACCCAGCATCTCACAAAATGGTACCTGGCTCCTCCATAGCGCACGTGGCCCAGCTACCCCGCGCGGGGTCCCAGTGGCTCGCAAATGGTCCCTGGCACATCCCCAGCGCGCGAACGGGCCCCAGCGACTTCGCGCAGGGACCCAGCGGTTCGCAAATGGTCACTGGCACATCCCCAGCTCGCACACGGGCCACAGTGACTTCAGGCGGGGTACAGGCTGCTTCAAAATGATCCCTGGCCCCTCTCTGGTACGGAAGGTGGCCCAGTGACTTCGGTCGGGGTCCCAGCGGTTCACCAAAGTCCCCTGGCCCCTCCACTGCGCGTGACGGCGCCCAGCCACCCCAGCGGATCGCAATGGTCCCAGCGACTCACCAAACGGTCCCTGGCACCTCCCCAGCGCGCGAACAGAGCCCAGCGACAATTCGCGGGGTCCCAGCGGATCTCAAAATGGTCCCTGATACCTCCCCAGCGCACGGACTGGGCCCAGCGACCCCGCGAGGGGTCCCAGCTGCTTGCCAAATGGTATCTGGCTCCTCCACAGCGCGCGCACCGGGCCCATCGACTTCACCTGGGATTCCTGCTGCTCGCCAAACGGTCCCTGGCACCTCCCCAGCGATCGCACGGGCCCCAGCGACCTCGCGCAGTGTCACAGAGGCTCGCCAAATGTACCCTGGCAAATCCCCAGCCCGCACGGGCTCCAGCTACTTTGTGCGGGGTCACAGCGGCTCGCCAAATGGTCCCTGGCACCTCCCCAGCACACGCACGGGCCCCAGCGACTTCGCGTGGGGTTCCAGCGGCTCGCCAAACAGTCCCTGGCACCTCCCCAGCTATCACACAGGCCCCAGCCCCCAGCACCCACAGGGTCCCAGAGGCTCGCCAAATGTGCCCTGGCACATACCCACGCGCACGAGCCCCAGCGACTTCACGCGAGGTGCCAGCGGCTCGGGCAATTGTACCTGGCTCGTCTCCAACATGCTCACGGGGCCCATCGACCCCGCGCGGTGTCCCAGCGACTCACCAAATGGTCCCTGGCACTTCCCCAGCGTGCGTACGGGCCCCAGCGACTTCATTCGGGGTACCAGCGGCTATCAAATGGTCCCTGGCCCCTCCCCAGCACGCACATGAGGACCTGCGACTTCGCGCAGGGTTCCAGCGGCTCACCAAATGTTCCCTGGCACCTCCCCAGCACGCACATGAGGACCTGCGACTTCGCGCAGGGTTCCAGCGGCTCGCCAAACGGTCCCTGGCACCTCCCCAGTGATTGCATGGGCCCCAGCGACCTCGCGCAGGGTCCCAGAGGCTCGCCAATTGGTTCCTGGTACATCCCAGCCCTTGCGCACGGGCCCCAGCAACTTCTCGCGGGGTCCCAGCGGCTTGCCAAATGGTCCCTGTCCCTCCCCAGCGCACGCAAAGGGCCCAGCGACATCGCGTGGTGTCCCAGCGGCTTGCCAAGTGGTCCCTGACATCCCCAAGTCGCTGGGACCCCAGCGACTTCGCGCGGGGTCCCAGCGGATCGCCAAATGGTATCTGGCACATCCCCAGCGTGCAAATGGGCACCAGCAACTTCGCTCGGGAGCCCAGTGGCTATTGAAATGGTCCCTGGTCCCTCCACAGCACGCAGCGATGGTACCCAACAACCCTGCCCGGGTCCCAGCGGCTTGCCAAATGGTCCCTGGCCCCTCTCCATCACAAGAAACGCGAGCACGGGCCCATCGACCCCCGTCGCGCGGTACCAGCAGCTCGCCAAATTATCCCTGGCACCTCCCAGCACATGCACGGGCCCCAGCGACTTCGCCTGGGATTCCTGTTGCTAGCCAAACGGTCCCTGGCACCTCCCCAGCGATCGCACGAGGGCCCAGCGACCTCGCGCAGGGGTTCCTGAGGCCCATCAAATGGTCCCTGGCACTTCCCAGCGCGCACTGGGCCCAGCGACTTCGCCGGGGTCCCAGCGGCTCACCAAATAGTCCCTGGCCCTCCCCGCGCGCGACGGCGTCCAGCCACTCCCCCGGGGGTCCCAGCGGCTCACCAAACGGTCCCAGACACCTCCCAGCGCGAACAGAGCCCAGCGACACTACGCAGGGGTCCCAGGGCTCGCCAAATGATCCCTGGCACCTTCCCAGCGCGCACATGTGCTCCAGAGACCCTGCGCAGGTCCCATTGGCTCGCCAAATGGACCCTGGCACCTCCCCACACGTATGGGCCCCAGCGACTTCGTGTGAGGTTCCTGCTGCTCGCCAAACGGTCCCTGGCTCCTACCCAGCGGTCGCACAGGGCCCAGCGACCACCCCACGGGGTCCCAGCAGCTCGCCAAATGGTCCTTGGTACCTCCCAGCGCACGCACTGGTCCCAGCGACCCCCGTGTGATCCAAAGGGCTCGCCAAATGGTCCTTGGTACCTCCCAGCACGCGCACGGACTGGGCACAGCGACCACGCCCGACCCAGCCCAGCGGCTCGCAAATGGTCCCTGGCACATCCCCAGCACGTACAGGGCCCCAGCGACCTCGCGCAGCATCCCAGAGGCTTGCAAATGGTCTATGGTACCTCCCCAGCAATCGATGGGCCCCAGCGACTTCCAACAAGATTCCCAGAAGCTGGCCAAATGGTAACTGACAACCCCAGCCATTAGCGACGGGCCCAACTACCCTGCGCGGGGTCCCAGAGGCTCGCCAAATGTGAACTGGCACATACCCAAAGCACACAGCACGAGCCCCAGCGACTTCACGCGAGGTGCCAGCGGCTCGGGCAATTGTACCTGGCTCCTCCCCAACATGCTCACGGGCCCATCGACCCCGCGCGGGTCCCAGCGGCTCACCAAATGGTCCCTGGCACTTCCCCAGCGTGCGTCGGGGGCCCCAGCTTCTTCACGCGGGTGCCAGCGGCTCGGGCAATTGTACCTGGCCCCGTCTCCAACATGCTCACGGGCCCATCGACCCAGCGGTGTCCCAGCGACTCACCAAATGGTCCCTGGCACTTCCCCAGCGTGCGTACGGGCCCCAGCGACTTCATTCGGGGTACCAGCGGCTATCAAATGGTCCCTGGCCCCTCCCCAGCACGCACATGAGGACCTGCGACTTCGCGCAGGGTTCCAGCGGCTCACCAAATGTTCCCTGGCACCTCCCCAGCACGCACATGAGGACCTGCGACTTGCCAGGGGTTCCAGCGGCCGCCAAACGGTCCCTGGCACCTCCCTCAGCGACGCATGGGCCCCAGCGACCTCGCGCGAGGGTCCCAGAGGCTCGCCAATTGGTTCCTGGTACATCCCCAGATATGCCGCGACGGGCCCCAGCAACTTCGCGGGGTCCCAGCGGCTTGCCAAATGGTCCCTGTCCCCTCCCCAGCGCACGCAAGGGGCCCCAGCGACATCGCGTGGTGTCCCAGCGGCTTGCCAAGTGGTCCCTGACACATCCCCAAGTCGCTGGGACCCCAGCGACTTCGCGCGGGGTCCCAGCGGATCGCCAAATGGTATCTGGCACATCCCCAGCGTGCAAATGGGCACCAGCAACTTCGCTCGGGAGCCCAGTGGCTCTAGAAATGGTCCCTGGTCCCTCCACAGCACGCGCATGGTACCCAACAACCCTGCCCGGGGTCCCAGCGGCTTGCCAAATGGTCCCTGGCCCCTCTCCACCGCGCAAACGCGAGCACGGGGCCCATCGACCCCGTGCGCGGTACCAGCAGCTCGCCAAATTATCCCTGGCACCTCCCCAGCACATGCACGGGCCCCAGCGACTTCGCCTGGGATTCCTGCTGCTAGCCAAACGGTCCCTGGCACCTCCCCAGCGATCGCACGGGCCTCAGCGACTCGCAGCGGGGTTCCTATGCCCCATCAAATGGTCCCTGGCACTTCCCCAGCTGCACACGGGCCCCAGCGACCCCGCCGGGGTCCCAGCGGCTCGCCAAATGGTCCCTGGCCCCTCCCCTGCGCGCGAACGGCGTCCAGCCACTCCCCGCGGGGTCCCAGCTGCTCACCAAACGGTCCCAGGCACCTCCCCAGCGCGCGAACAGAGCCCAGCGACACTACGCAGGGTCCCAGGGGCTCGCCAAATGATCCCTGGCACCTTCCCAGCGCGCACATGTGCTCCAGAGACCCTGCGCGGGTCCCGATTGGCCAAATGGACCCTGGCACCTCCCCCAAGACACGATGGGCCCCAGCGACTTGGTGAGGTTCCTGCTGCTCGCCAAACGGTCCCTGGCTCCTACCCAGCGGTCGCACAGGGCCCAGCGACCACGCCACAGGGTCCCAGCAGCTCGCCAAATGGTCCTTGGTACCTCCCAGCGCACGACTGGTCCCAGCGACCCCCCCTACGTGATCCAAAGGGCTCGCCAAATGGTCCTTGGTACCTCCCAGCACGCGCGCCAAGACCGGGCACAGCGACCACGCCAGGACGACCCAGCGGCTCGCAAATGGTCCCTGGCACATCCCCAGCACGCACAGGGCCACAGCGACCTCGCCGCAGCATCCCAGAGGCTTGCAAAATGGTCTATGGTACCTCCCCAGCAATCGCATGGGCCCCAGCGACTTCGCGCAGATTCCCAGAAGCTGGCCAAATGGTAACTGACTCCTCCCCAGCGCGCGCACGGGGCCCAACTACCCCGCGCGGGGTCCCAGAGGCTCGCCAAACGGTCCATGGGCCCTCCCCGGTGCGGACACGGGGCCAAACAACCCCGCGCGAGGTCCCATCGGCTTTCCAAATTGTCCCTGGCACCTCATCAGCATGCGCACGGGCCCGATCGACCCCATGCGTGATACCAGCAACCCACCAAATGGTCCCTGGCGCCTTCCCAGTGCACGCACGGGCCCCAGCTACCAGGCGTGGAGTCACAGCGGCTCCCCAAAATGTCCCTGGCACCTCCCCAGCGTGCCCACGGGGCAGCGACTTCGCGCGGGATCCCAGCGGCTCGCCAAATGGTCCCTGGCACCTCCCCACCGTGCGCACGGGGCCTATAGACTCCGCGCGGGTTCCAAGCGACACGCCAAATCGTCCCCGGCACCTCCCCAGCACGCGCACGGGCCCCAGCGACTTCGCGTGGGGTTCCAGTGGCTCGCCAAACGATCCCTGGCACCTCCCCAGCTCGCGCACAGGGCCCAGCGACCTCATGCAGGGTCCCAGAGGATCGCCAAATGGTCCCTGGCACCTCACCAGCACGTGCACGGGCCGCAGCGACCCCGCACGGGGTCCCAGCGGCTCGCCAAATAGTCCCTGGCACCTCCTCAGCGAGCACACGCGGTCCAGTGACCTTTCGCAGGGTCCCAGAGGCTCGCTAATTGGTCCCTGGCACCTCCCCAGCGCACACAGGTCCCAGCGACATCGCGCGGGGTCCCAGTGGCTCGCCGAATGGTCCCTGGCACATCCCCAAGCGCACGCACGGGCCCCAGCGACTTAGCAGAGTCCCAGAGGCTCGCCAAATGGTCCCTGGCACCTCACCAGCACGCGCACGGGCCCCAGCGACCCTGCACGGAGTCCCAGCGGCTCGCCAAATGGTCCCTGGCACCTCCCCAGCGAGCGCACGGGGTCCAGTGACCTTTCGCAGGGTCCCAGAGGCTCACCAAATGGTCCCTGGCACATCCCCAGCGCTGACAGGGCCCAGCGACCTCATGCAGGGTCCCAGAGGATCGCCAAATGGTCCCTGGCACCTCACCAGCACGCAGACGGGGCCGCAGCGACCCCCCACGGGGTCCCAGTGGCTCGCCAAATAGTCCATGGCACCTCCCCAGCGAGCACACGCGGTCCAGTGACCTTTCAGCAGGGTCCCAGAGGCTCGCTAATTGGTCCCTGGCACCTCCCAGCGCACACAGGTCCCAGCGACATCGCTGGGGTCCCAGTGGCTCGAATGGTCCCTGGCACATCCCCAGTGCACGATCGGGCCCCAGCGACTTCGCAAGAGAGTTCCAGAGGCTCACCAAATGGTCCCTGGCACCTCACCAGCATGCGCACGGGCCCCAGCGACCCTGTACGGAGTCCCAGCGGCTCGCCAAATAGTCCCTGGCACCTCCCCAGCGAGCGCACGGGGTCCAGTGACCTTTCGCAGGGTCCCAGAGGCTCACCAAATGGTCCCTGGCACATCCAAAAGCCACGCACGGGCCCCAGCGACTTCGCGCGGGGTCCCAGCGGCTCGCCAAATGGTACCTGGCTCCTCCCCATCGTGCACACAGGGCCCAGCGACCCCGTGCAGGGTTCCAGCAGCTCTCCAAATGGTCCCTGGCACCTCCCAGCATGCGCACTGGGCACAGCGACACCGCAAGGCAGGTTCCCAGCGGTTCGCAAATCGTCCCTGGCACATCCCCAGAGAGCGCCCTGGACCCAACGACCCTGTGCGGGTTCCCAGAGGCTCGCCAAATGGTCCCTGGCACCTACCCAGCGCGCACACAGGGCCAAGCAACCACGCATGGGGTCCCAGCGGCTCACAAATGGTCCTTGTCACATACCTAGTACGCTCACGGGCCCTAGCGACCTTGCACAGGGTCCGAGGGGCTCGCCAAACTATCCCTGGCGGGTCCTCAATGCGCGCACGGGCCCCAGCGACCCCGCACAGGGTCCCAGCTGCTCAACAAATGGTTCCTGGCACCTCACAAGCACACGCACAGGTCCCAGCGACATCGCGCGGGGTCCCAGTGGCTCTCCGAATGGTCCCTGGCACATCCCCAGCGCACGCACGGGCCCCAGCGACTTCGCGCAGAGTTCCAGAGGCTCACCAAATGGTCCCTGGCACCTCACCAGCATGCGCACGGGCCCCAGCGACCCTGTACGGAGTCCCAGCGGCTCGCCAAATAGTCCGTGGCACCTCCCCAGCGAGCGCACAGGGTCCAGTGACCTTTCGCAGGGTCCCAGAGGCTCACCAAATGGTCCCTGGCACATCCAAAAGCCACGCACGGGCCCCAGCGACTTCGCGCGGGGTCCCAGCGGCTCGCCAAATTGTTCCTGGCTCCTCCCCAGCGCGCGCACGGGGCCCAGCAATCACGCGCGGGGTCCCAGTGGCTCACCAAATGTTCCCTGGCACCTCCCCAGCATGCGCACTGGGCACAGCGACACCGCGCAGGTTCCCAGCGGTTCGCAAATCGTCCCTGGCACATCCCCAGAGAGCGCCCTGGACCCAACGACCCTGTGCGGGTTCCCAGAGGCTCGCCAAATGGTCCCTGGCACCTACCCAGCGCGCACACAGGGCCAAGCAACCACGCATGGGGTCCCAGCGGCTCACAAATGGTCCTTGTCACATACCTAGCACGCTCACGGGCCCTAGCGACCTTGCACAGGGTCCGAGGGGCTCGCCAAACTATCCCTGGCGGGTCCCCAATGCGCGCACGGGCCCCAGCGACCCCGCACAGGGTCCCAGCTGCTCAACAAATGGTTCCTGGCACCTCACAAGCACACGCACTGGCTCCAGCGACCCCGTGCGAAGTCCCAGCGGCTCGACAAATGGTCTCTGGCACCTCCCCAGCACGCACACGGGCCCCAGAGACCAAGTGCAGGTTCCGAGCGGCTTGCTAAATGGTCCCTGGCACCTCCCCCGGTATGCGCACTTGTCCCAGCGACCCCGCGCGGGGCACCAGCGGCATGCCAAACAGTCCCTGGCACCTCCACAGCACGCACACAGGGCAAAGCGACGCAGTGTGGGGTCCCAGCGGATCGCCAAACGGTCCCTGGCACCTCCCCAGCATGCTCCCAATCCCCGCCGACGCCGCGCGGGGTCCCAGCAGCTCGCCAAATGGTCCCTGGCACCTACCCAGTGCACGCACTGGGCACAGCGACACCGCTCGGGGTCCCAGCGGCTTGCTACACGGTCCCTGTCACCTCCCTAGCGCACTGGACCCTGCGACCTTGCACAGGGTACGAGGGGCTCGCCAAACTATCCCTGGCAGCTCCCCAATGCGCGCACGGACCCCAGCGACCCCGCGCGGGTACCAGCGGCACTCCAAAAAGTCCCTGACACCTCCACAGCATGCACACAGGGCAAAGCGAGGCAGTGTCGGGTCCCAGCGGATCGCCAAATGATCCCTGGCACCTCTCCAGCAAGCGCCCTGGACCCAGCGCCCCTGCGCGGGGTCCGAGCGGTTCGCCAAGTTGTCCCTGGCACCTACCAAGCACGCAACTGGGCCCCAGCGACCCCGTGCAGGATCCCAGAGGCTTGCCAAATGGTCCCTGGCACATACCCATTGCGCGCACAGGACCAAGCAACCACGCGCTTGGGTCATAGCGGCTCACCAAACTGTCCCTAGCACCTCCCCAGCCCGACGGGCCCAGCGACACCACGCGGGTCACAGCGGCTCGTCAAATGGACCCCTGGCATATACCCAGCACACGCACGCTGCCCCTGCGACTTCATGCGGGGGTACCAGCGGCTCGCCAAACGGTCCCTGTCACCTCCCCAGCGTGCACACTGGATCCTGCGACCTTGCGCAGGGTCCCAGCGGCTCGCCAAACTATCCCTGGCGGCTCCCCAACGCACGCACGGGCCCCAGCGACCCCGCACGGTGTCCCAGCTGCTCGACAAATGGTCCTTGGCACCTCCCAAGTGCTCACACGGGCCCCAGAGACCTCAAGCATGATTCTGAGCAGCTTGCCAAATGGTCCCTGGCACCTCCCCGCACGTGCACGGCCCCAGTGACTTTCGCGTTGGGTCCCAGCGGCTCGCCAATCCATCCCTGGCACCTCCCCAGTGCGTGCATAGGTCCCAGAGACCCTGCACCGGGTCCCAGCTGCTCGCCAAATGGTCTCTGGCAACTCCCCAGCATGCACACAGGCTACAGCGACTTTGCGTGGGGTACCAGCGGCTCGCCAAACGTCCCTGGCACCTCCCCAGGGCATGCACGGACACTAGCGACCCCATGCGGGGACCCAGCAGCTAGGTATTCCGTCCCTGGCGCCTCCCCAGCGTGCGTTCGGGCCCCAGCGACCCCACACGGGGTCCCATCTGCTTGCCAAATGGACCCAGGCACCTTCATAGCACATGCATGGGCCCCAGCGACCCCGTGCGGGGTCCCAGCGGCTCCCCAAAATGTCCCTGGCACCTCCCCAGCGCGCTCACTGGGCCCAACAACCGCACGCGAGAACCCAGCGGCTTGCCAAATGGTCCCTGGCACCTCCACAGCGTGCGCACAGGTCCCACCGACCCCGCACGGGGTCCCAGTGGCTCGCAAAATGGTAACTGGCACCTCCCCAGGACAAGCACGTGCCCCAGCAACCCCGTGCGGGGTCCCAGCAGCTTGGCAAATGGTCCCTGGCACCAATCCAGCGCTCGCACAGGGCCCAGCTACCACGCGTGTGGTCCCAGCGGCTCGCAATGGTCCCTGGCACATCCCCAGAGTGTGCACGGACCCCATCGACTTCGCGCGGGGGTCCCAGCGGCTCGCCAAATGTTCCCTGGCACCTCCCCAGCGCGCGCAAGGGGCCCAGCGCCCCTGCGCGGGAACAGTGCGGCTCGCCAAATGGTCCCTGGCACCTCCCTTGGGATCAAACGGGCCCCAGCGACCTCGCATAAGGTCCCAGAGGATCGCCAAACGGTCCCTGGCACCTCACCAGCGCACACACTCGCCCCAGATACCTTGTACAGGTTCACAGAGGCTCGCCTAATGGTCCCTGGCAAATCCCCAGCGCACACGTGCCCCAGCGACTTTGCGCGGGGTCCAGGTGTCTCGCCAAATGGTCCCTGGCACATCCCCAGCGCCGCACGCACAGGCCCCAGCGACCCCGCGGGGTCCAAGTGGTTTGCCAAATGGTCCCTGGCACCTCCCCTGCGTGCACGCGTGCCCAGCGACTTTGGCGCTGGGTCCCAGCGGCCAGCCGAATGGTCTCTTGTACCTCCCAGCGCCCCATCGGGCCCAGCGACCCCGCTCGGGGTCCAAGTGGTCTGCCAAATGGTCCCTGGCACCTCCCCTGCGTGCAAACGGGCCCCAGCTACCAAGCGTAGATTCCCAGAGGCTCCCCAAAAGGTCTCTGGCACCTCCCCAGCACGCGAACGGGGCCCAGAGACCCCGCGCGGGGTCCCAGTGGCTCTCCAAATGGTCCCTGGCACCTCCCACGCGCTCGCATGGGTCCCAGCGACCGTGCATGGGGTCCCAGCAGCTCGTCAAATTGTCCCTGGCTCCTCCCCAGTGCGCGCACAGGGCCCAGCAACCACACGCCGGGTCCCAGCATCTCGCAAATGGTCCCTGGCACATCTCCAGTGCGCACACGGGCCACAGCGACTTTGCGCGGGCTCCCAGCGTCTCGCAAATAGTCCCTGGCACATCCCCAGTGCGTGCACGAGCCCCAGCGACTTCGTGTGGGGTCCCAGCAGTTTGCCAAATGGGCCCTGGCCCCCAGCCAGCAGCAGACAGGGACCAACGACCCAAGACGGGGTTCCAGCGGCTCTCCAAATGGGCCCTGGCACCTCCCCAGTGTGCGCACGGGGCCCAGAGACCCTACGCGGGGTCCCTGCGGCTCGGGCAAATGGTCTCATGCACATCCCCAGCACGCTCACGGGTACCAGCAATCCGGCGCGGGGTCCCAATGGTTCGCCAAATAATCCCTGGAACCTCCACAGCGCGCACACGGGCCCCAGAGAACCAGCGCGGGGTTTGAGCGAATCGCCAAATGGTCCCTGGCACCTCCCCAGCGCGCGCACGGGGCCCAGCGACCTCGCGCAGGGTCCCAGAGGCTCGCCAAATGATCCCTGGCACATCCCCAGCGCGGGCACTGGTGCCAGCGACCCCGCACGGGGTCCCAGCGGCTCAACAAATGGTACCTGGAACCTCCCTAGCGCGCACTGGTGCCAGCGACCCCGCACGGGGTCCCAGCGGCTCAACAAAGAGTCCCTGGCACCTCCCCTCAGCGGCACAGGGCAGCGACTTGCTTGAGAACAAAGAGGCTCGCCAAATGGTCCCTGGCCCCTCCCCAGCACGCGCACAGGGCCGAGTGACTCCGCGCAGGGTCCCAGAGGCTCGCAAATGGTCCCTGGCACATCCCAGCGCACGCACGGGGCCCAGCGACCTCACGCAGGGTCCCAGAGGCTCGGCAAATGGTCCCTGGCACCTCCCCATCGCGAGCACTGACCGACTTTTATGGGGTCCATGCGGCTCGCCAAATGGTATCTGGCACATCACAGGCATGCAAACGGGCACCAACGACTTTGAGTCGGGTCCCAGTGGCTCGAGAAATGGTCCCTGGTCCCTCCCCAGCGCGCGCATGGGACCCAACGACCCTGCCCGGGGTCCCAGCAGCATGCCAAATCTTCACTGGCCCCTCTCCACCGCGCAAACGGGGGCCAGCGACCCCGTGCGGGGTCCAAGCGGCTCGCCAAATGGTCCCTGGCTCCTCCCAAGCGCGAGCACGGGCCCCAGCGACTTCGCTCGGGGTCCCAGCGGCTCACCAAATAGTCCCTGGCCCCTCCTCTGCGCACGTACTGGGCCCAGCGACCCCGTGCGGGGTCACAGCGGCTAATCGAATGGTCCCTGGCTCCTCCCCAGCGTGCGCACGGGGCCCAACGACCCGAGCGCGGGATCCCAGTCTCTCGCCAAATGGTCCCTTCCTCCTCCCCAGCACGCGCATGGAGCCCAGCGACCCTGCGCAGGGTCCCAGAGGCTCGCCAAATGGTCCCTGGCACATGCCCAGCGTGTGCACGGGCCCAAGAGACCCCGCTTGGGGTCCGAGTGGCTCACCAAATGGTCCCTTCCTCCTCCCCAGTGCGCGCACGGAGCCCAGCGACCCTGGGCGGTGTCCCAGTGGCTCGCCACATGGTGCCTGGCACCTCCCAAGCGCGCATGGGGCCCAACGTCCCCACGCTGGGTCCCAGCAGCTCGCCAAATGTTCCCTGGTACCTCCCCAGCGATGTACTGTGTCCAGCGACCCCTTGCGGGGTCTGAGCGGCTCGCCAAACGGTCCCTGGCACCTCCCCAGCGCATGAACAGGGCCACAGAGACCCCTTGCGGGGTCCCAGCGGCTCGCCAAATGATCCCTGGCACCTCCCCAGCATGCGCACGGGCCCCAGCGACTTCGTGTGGGGTTCCTACGGCTCGCCAAATGGACCCTGGCACATCCCCAGCGCGCACGGGCCCCAGCGACTTCGCGCGGGGTCCCAGCAGCTCATCAAATGGTATATGGCACATCCCCACCATGCAAACGGGCACCAGCGACTTTGCGCGGGGTCCCAGTGGCTCTAGAAATGGTCCCTGGTCCCTCCCCAGCGCGCACCTGGGACCCAACGACCCCGCGCAGGGTCCCAGCGGCTCACCAAATGGTCCCTGGCCACTCTCCACTGCGCAAACTGGAGCCAGCGACCCAGTGCGGAGTCCAAGCGGCTTGCCAAATGGTACCTGGCTCCTCCCCAGAGCGCGCACGGGGCCCATCGACCCCATGCGGGGTACCAGCGGCTCGCCAATTGATCCCTGGCAACTTCCCAGCGCGCACACGGGCCCCAGCTACTAAGTGTAGATTCCCAGCGGCTCCCGAAAAGGTCGCTGGCACCTCCCCAGCACGCGCACAGGGCCCAGAGACCCCGCGCGGGGTTCCAGTGGCTTGCCAAATGGTCCCTGGCACCTCCCAAGTGCTCGCATGGGTCCCAGCGACCCCGCGTGGGGTCCCAGCAGCTTGCCAAATGGACCCTGGCCCCTCTCCAGCACATGCACGGGGCCCAGCGACCCCACGCGGGGTCCCAGCAGCTCGCCAAATGGTCTCATGCACCTCCCCAGCACGCTCACAGGTACCAGCGACCCAGCGCGGCGTCCCAATGGCTCGCCAAATGGTCCCTGGCTCCTCCCCAGCGCACGCGCACGGGGCCTAGCGACCTCGCGCGGGATCCCAGTCTCTCGCCAAATGGTGCCTGGCACCTCCCAAGCGCGCATGGGGCCCAGTGTCCCCGCGCAGGTCCCAGCGGCTCGCCAACTGTTCCCTGGTACCTCCCCAGTGATGCACTGCGTCCAGCGACCCCGCGCGGGGTCCGAGTGGCTCTCCAAATGGTCCCTGGCTCTTACCCAGCGCGCGCACAGGGCCCAGCAACCACGCTCGGGGTCCCAGCAGCTCACAAATGGTCCCTGGCACTTCCCCAGCGTGCACACGAAGTGATACCGAAGTGTTACAGATACCTCATAAAAAATAACTGGGCTAAGCCTAGTATTTAGAAGAAAAAAAAGAGAGGTCAATAACAATCAAGGACACAATAGGCTGTTCATATTTTAAGGCACCTTATATTTAAACTGTATGCCCACCAATATGAAAAAAGAATGAAATTATAAAAATGTATTTCCAGTTTATTAGTGTTTTTTTTACTTTCATAGCTCTATTTTCAGCAACAATTCCAAAGCTATTAATGCATTTTTAATTGGAAGCAGCAGTTTTTTGTAACGTCTCATAGTTTCACAAGAACAATGTTAGCAGGTCTACAGAGAAGCAGCCCAAACACCTGTTGTAATGCAAACAGCCTTTTAGCATATGTTGAAAGCTTTTCATTTTTGTACTTGAGTGTTTTATATACACTGAATTTTTACAAAATGTTGATATATCCGTTATGTTTAAAGATAGTGGTTATTTTTATGAAATTATGGAATTCCATTCCTTTCTTATTTATTTGCTTCACATCTGTTTGGTGGAACACATGCAAAATATGGTGTGTGTCCAGGCATTTTACATTATGTAATATATTGTGAATACATTATATAATACATGTTTAGTAAATACATTGAATAATACATTTCTAAAAAATACATGGACAATATAATTGATATATTGTTACCTGAAATTATATTTTAAATATATTTAAAATATGTTTAAGCAAATACATTGTAAATATATTTTCCATATGATGAAAACGGGCCAATTTTATAATATGTTAAATATATTTTATAAAACGTTACATACATAATACATATATTTTTCCATATATTTTATCATTCCCAAAGACTATGAGTTTTATATGAATAATATGTTTACAAAAATATATTTAAATATATATTTTTTTTAGTATGGGCAGCGACTTCGCGCGGTGTCCCAGCGGCTCGCAAATGGTCCCTGGCCCCTCCCCAGCACGTACACGGGCCCCAGCGACCCCGCGCCGGTTTCAGCGGCTCGGCAAACAATCCCTGGCACCTCCCCAGCGATTGCATCGGGCCCAGCGACCTCGCCAAGATGGTCCCAGAGGCTCGCCAAATGGTCCATGCCACATCCCCAGAGCGCGCACGGACCCCAGCGACTTCATGGGAGGTGCCAGCGGCTTGCCAAATGGTCCCTGGCACCTCACCAGCGAGTGCAGGGGCTCCAGCGACCTCCCGCAGGGTCCCAGCGGCTGGCCAAATGTTCCCTGTCACCTCCCCAGCACGCACACGGGGCCCAGCGAACCCGCACAGGGTCCCAGCAGCTCGCCAAATGGTCCTTGGTACCTCCCCAGCGCACCGACTGGTCCCAGCGACCCCAGGCGGGGTCCCAGCGGCTCGCCAAATGGTCCCTGGCACCTCCCCAGCGCGCGCACGGTGACCAGCAACCCCGCACGTGGTCCCAGCTGCTCATCAAATGGTCCCTGGCACCTCACCAGCAGTCGCCCCCAGAGACCCCGTGCAAGGGGTCCCAGCAGCCAGCCAAGTGGTCCCTGGCTCACCCAGTGCGCGCACAGGTCCCAGCAACCACGCTTTGGGGCCTCTGCGCTCGCAAATGGTTCCTGGCCCATCCGCAGCGCACACACGGGGCCCATCGACCCCGCGCAAGGGTTCCCAGCGGCTCAACAAAGAGTCCCTGGCACCTCCCTCGCGTGCACAGGGCAGCGACTTGCTCGAGAACAAAGAGGCTCGCCAAATGGTCCCTGGCCCCTCCCAGCACGCAAGACAGGGCCGAGTGACTCCCGCGCAGGGTCCCAGAGGCTCGCAAATGGTCCCTGGCACATCCCAGCGCACGCACGGGGCCCAGCGACCTCACGCAGGGTCCCAGAGGCTCGGCAAATGGTCCCTGGCACCTCCCCATCGCGAACACTGACCCCAGCAACTCACCAAATTGTACCTGGCTCCTCCCCAGCGTGCACACTGGGCCCAGCGACCCAGCTGGGCTCCCAGCGGCTTGCAAATGGTCCCTGGTACATCCCAGCGCCGCACGCGGGCCCCACTACCGCGCCAAGATGGTCCCAGAGGCTCGCCAAACGGTCCCTGACACCTACCCAGTGATCGCACGGGCCCCAGTGACATCGCGAGGCGTCCCCAGCGGCTTCTCCAAATGGTCCCTGGCACCTCCCCATCGCACGAACAGGGCCCAGCGACCCCGCGCAGGGTCCCAGCGGCTCGCCAAATGGTTTCTGGCACATCACCAGCACGCACATGCTCGGGCACCAGCAACCACGCTGGGTCCCAGTGGCTCCCAAATGTTCCCAGGCACCTCCCCAGCATGCGCACTGGCACAGCGACACCGCTGTGAGGGTCCCAGCGGGTCGCAAATTGTCCCTGGCACATCCCCAGCACGCGCACGGACCCTAGGGACTTCGCACGGGTTCCCAGCAGCTCTCCAAATGTTCCTGGCACCTACCCAGTGATCGTGACGGGCCCCAGTGACATCGCGAGGCGTCCCAGCGGCTCGCCAAATGGTCCCTGGCACCTCCCATCGCACGCACAGGGGCCCAGCGACCCCGCTGGGGTCCCAGCGGCCGCCAAATGGTTTCTGGCACATCACCAGCACGCACATGCTCGTGCACCAGCAACCACGAACGGGGTCCCAGCGGCTCGCCAAATGGTCCCTGGCACCTCCCCAGCGTGCACACGGACCCCAGCTACCAGGTGTGGAGTCCCAGCATTTCGCAAATTGTTCCTGGCCCCTCCGCAATGCACACACGGGCCCAGCGACCACGCCGGGTTCCCAGTGGCTTGCCAAAGAGTCCCTGGCACCTCCCCTCCTGCACAGGGCAGCAACTTCGTGTGAGAACCAAGCGGCTCGCCAAATGGTCCCTGGCCCCTCCACAGCGTGCTCACTGAGCCCAGAGACTCGCAAATGGTCCCTGGCACCTCCCCAGCACGCGCACTGGACCCAGCCACCTCACTCAGGGTCCCAGCTGCTCATCAAATGGTCCCTGGCACCTCACCAGCAGTCGCACGGGCCTCAGCGACCCCGTGCGGGGTCCCAGAGGCTAGCCAAATTGTCCCTGGCACCTCCCCAGCGCGTGCATGGGCCCAGCGTCTCTGAGCGGGGTCCCAGCGCCCTGCGAAATGGTCCCTGGTACCTGCCCAGCACACGCACTAGGCCCAGCAAACCCCACGCGGGGTCCCAGAGGCTCGCCAAATGATCCCTGGCACCTCCCCAGCGCGTGCACGGGCCCCAGCGATCTTGTGCAGGTTCCCAGAAGCTCGCCAAATGGTCCCTGACACATCCCCAGCGCGCGCAAGCGCCCCATCGACTTTGCGCGGGGTCCCAGCGTCTCGGCAAATGGTCCCTGGCACATCCCCAGTGCGCGCACGGAGCCCAGCGACCCGGAGTGGGTCCCAGAGGCTAGCCAAATTGTCCCTGGCACCTCCCCAGTGCGTGCATGGGCCCAGCGTCCCCGAGCGGGGTCCCAGCGGCTCGCTAAATGGTCCCTGGTACCTGCCCAGTGCACGAACTGGGCCCAGCGACCCCGTGCGGGGTCCCAGAGACTCGCCAAATGGTCCCTGGCACATACCCAGCACGCACACAGGGCCCAGCGACCCCGAGTGGGGACCCAGAGGCTCGCAAATGGTCCCTGGCACATCCCCAGCGCGGGCACGGGCCCCAGCGACTTCGCGAGGGTTCCCAGCAGCTCGCCAAATGGTACATGACACCTCTCAACCGCATGCATGAGGCCCAGCGACCCCGCGCGAGGTCCCAACAGCTCGCCAAATGATCCCTGGCACATCCCCAGTGCGCGCATGGGCCCCAGCGATTTCTAGCGGGGTCCCAGCGGCTCACCAAATGGTACCTGGCTTTTCCCCAGTGCGCCCACGGGGCTCTGCGACCCCGCGCGGGGTCCCAGCGGCTCTCAAAATAGTCCCTGGCTCGTACCCAGTGCACACAGGGCCCAGTAACCACGCCAAGGGTCCCAGAGGCTCACAAATGCCCCTGGCACCTCCCCAGCGATCGCACGGGCCCCAGCGACCTCGCGCAGGGTCCCAGAGGCTCACAAAATAGTCCCTGGCTCGTACCCAGTGCACGCACAGGGCCCATCAACCACGCCACTGGGTCCCAGTGGCTCGCCGAATGGTCCCTGGCACTTCCCCAGCGCGGGCACCGGCCCCAGAGACCCCGCGTGTGGTCCGAGCGGCTCGCCAAATCGTCCCTGGCACCTCCCCAGCGATCGCACGGGCCCCAGCGGCTTCCACAGGGGTCCCAGAGGCTGGCCAAATGGTCCCTGGCACATACCCAGCACTCTCAAGGGCCCAGCGACCACGCTGGGTCCCAGCGGCTAGCCAAATTGTCCCTGTCACCTCACCACTGCATGCATGGGGCCCAGCGACCCCGCACGTGGTCCCAGAGGCTCGCCAAATGGTCCCTGTCACCTCACCACTGCATGCACAGGGCCCAGTGACCTCGCGCAGTGACCCAGAAGCTCGCCAAATGGTCCCTGGGACATCCCCAGCGCGGGACCGGCCCCAGCGACTTCGAGCGGGGTCCCAGCCTCTCGTGAAATTGTACTCGCCCCTCCCAAGCGTGCACACCGGCCCCAGAGACCCTGCGCGGGGACCGAGCGGCTCGCCAAATGGTCCCTGGCACCTCCACAGCGATCACACGTGCCCCAGCGACCTCGCGCAAGGTCCCAGAAGTTCGCCAAATGGTCCCTGGCACCTCCCCAACGCACGCACTGGGCCCAGTGACCCCATGCGGGTTCCCAGCAGCTCGTGAAATGGTCCCTGGCACCTCCCCAGCGCGTGCACGGCCCCAGTGATTTTATTTATTTATTTCTTAGCAGATGCCCTTATCCAGGGTGACTTACAATTGTTACAAGATATCACGTTATTTTTACATACAATTACCCATTTATACAGTTGGGTTTTTTTACTGGAGCAATCTAGGTAAAGTACCTTGCTCAAGGGTACAGCAGCAGTGTCCCCCACAAGGGATTGAACCCACGACCCTCCGGTCAAGAGTCCAGAGCCCTAACCACTACTCCACACTGCGCGGGTTCCCAGCAGCTCACCAAATAGTCCCTGGCACCTCCCCAGCACGCGCACGGGCCCCAGCGATCTTGTGCAGGTTCCCAGCGGCTCGCCAAATGGTACCTGACACCTCTCAACCGCGCGCATGAGGCCTAGCGACCCCGCGCGGGGACCCAGCAGCTCACCAAATGGTCCCTGGTACCTTACCAGCACGCGCATGGGGCCACAGCAACCCCAAGCGGGGTCCCAGCGGCTCGCTAAATGGTCCCTGGCACCTCAGCAGCACGCGCACAGGGCGCAGCGACTCCGCACGGGTCCCAGAGGCTCGCCAAATGGTCCCTGGCACATCCCCAGCGCGGGCACTGGACCCAGCGATTTTGCGCGGGTTCCCAGCAGCTCACCAAATAGTCCCTGGCACCTCCCCAGCCAAGACAGGGCCCAGCGACCCCGCGTGTGGTCCGACTGGCTTTCCTAATGGTCCCTGGCACATACCCAGCGCGCGCACAGGGCCCAGCGACCCCGCACGGGGTCCCAGTGGCTCACCAAATGATCCCTGGCACCTCCCCAGCGCAGGCACGGGCCCCAGCGACTTCGCGAGGGTTCCCAGCGGCTCACCAAATGGTACCTGACACCTCTCAGGCGCGCGCATGAGGCCCAGCGTCCCCGAGCAGGGTCCCAACAGCTCGCCAAATTGTCCCTGGCAACTCCCCAGCAATCACACGGGCCCCAGTGACCTCGCGTAGTGGTCCTAGAGGCTCGCCAAATGGTTCCTGGCACATACCCAGTGCGTGCATGGGCCCAGCGTCCCGAGCGGGGTCCCAGCGCCATGCAAAATGGTCCCTGGTACCTGCCCAGCACACGCACTGGGCCCAGCAAACCCCACGCGGGGTCCCAGAGGCTCGCCAAATGGTCCCTGGCACCTCCCCAGCGCGTGCACGGGCCCCAGCGGTCTCGTGCAGGTTCCCAGAAACTCGCAAAATGGTCCCTGACATATCCCCAGCAATCCCCATCGACTTTGCGCGGGGTCCCAGCTGCTCGGCAAATGGTCCCTGGCACCTCACCAGCGCGCGCACGGGCCCCAGAAACCCTGCACGGGGTCCCAGAAGCTCGCTAAATGGTCCCTGGCCCCTCCCCAGCACGCGCACAGGGCGCAGCGACCCCGCGCGGGTCCCAGCGGCTAGCCGAATGGTCCCTGGCTCATCCACAGCGCGGGCACTGGACCCAGCGATTTTGCGCTGGTTCCCAGCAGCTCAACAAATTGTCCCTGGCACCTCCCCAGCGCCAAAAGACGGGCCCAGCGACCCCGCTGGGTCCCAGTGGCTCGCCGAATGACCCCTGGCACCTCTCCAGCGTGCACACCGGCCCCAGAGACCCTGCGCGGGGACCGGGCGGTTCGCCAATTGTCCCTGGTACCTCCCAAGTGCACGCACTTCGTCCAGTGACCTCGCGCAGTGTCCCAAAGGCTCGCCAAATGGTCCCTGGCACATCCCCACTGCGCACGGGGGTCTTCAGCGAGCGCACGGGCCCAGATACCCCGCGTGTCCCAGCGGCTCATCAAATGGTCCCTGGGAACTTACCAGCACGCTGCACGGTCCCCGCAACACTGTGGGATCCCAGCGGCTCGCCAAATGGTCCCTGGCTCCTACCCAGCACACACAGGTCACAGCAACCACGCTGGGGTCCCAGCAGCTCGCAAATGGTCCCTGGCAAATCCCCAGCACGGGCACGGGCCCAGCGACCCCGCTGGGTCCCACTGCTCGCCAAATGGTCCCTGGCACATCCCCAGCAGCGCACGGCCCCAGTGATTTCTCGGATCCCAATGGCTCACCAAATGGTACCTGGCTGCTCCCCAGTGCGCGGGGCTCTGCGACCATGCGGGGTCCTAGCAGCTCGCCAAATGGTCCCTGGCTCCCCACCAGTGCACGACAGGGCCCAGCAAAACGCTGGTCCCAGCGGCTCGCAAATGGTCCCTTGCCCTCACCAGTGCGTGCATCGGGCCCAGCGACCCCGAGCGGGGTCCCAGCCGCTAAATGGTCTCTAACCCTCCCGCAGGGCATGGGACCCAGCGACCCCAAGACGGGGTCCCAGCTGCTCGCCAAATGATCCCTGGCACCTCCCCCCGCGCGCACCGCCCCAGATACCCCGCTGTGGTCCGAGCGGCTCGCCAAATGGTCCATGGTACCTGCCCAGCGCATGCACTGGGCCCAGCAACCCAAGACGGGGTCCCAGAGGCTCGCCAAATGGTCCCTGGCACATACCCAGCGCGCGCACAGGGCCCAGCAACCCCGCGTGTGGTCCGACTGGCTTTCCAAATGGTCCCTGGCACATACCCAGCGCAAGACAGGGCCCAGCGACCCCGCACGGGGTCCCAGTGGCTCGCCAAATGATCCCTGGCACCTCCCCAGCGCAGGCATGGACCCCAGCGACTTCGCGAGGGTTCCCAGCGGCTCACCAAATGGTACCTGACACCTCTCAGGCGCCGCAAGATGAGGTCCAGCGTCCCCGAGCAGGGTCCCAACGGCTCGCCAAATTGTCCCTGGCACCTCCCCAGCAATCGCACGGGCCCCAGTGACCTCGCGCAGTGGTCCTAGAGGCTCGCCAAATGGTCCCTGGTACCTGCCAAGCACACGCACTGGGCCCAGCAAACCCCACGCGGGGTCCCAGAGGCTTGCCAAATGGTTCCTGGCCCATCCCCAGAGCGCGCATGGGGCCCAGCGACCTCGCGCAGGGACCCAGAGGCTTGCCAAATGGTCCCTGGCACCTCCCCAGCGCTGCACGGGCCCCAGCGGTCTCGTGCAGGTTCCCAGAAGCTCGCCAAATGGTCCCTGACATATCCCCAGCGCGCAAAGCACCCCATCGACTTTTGCGCTGGGTCCCAGCGCCTCGGCAAATGGTCCCTGGCACATCCCAGCTCAAGACGGAGCCCAGCGACCCGGAGTGGGGGACCCAGCTGCTCGCCAAATGGTCCCTGGTACCTCCCAAGCACACGACTGGATCCAGTGACCTTGCGAGTGTCCCAGAGGTTTCGTAAATGGTCCCTGGGACATCCCAGAGCGCGACGGGCCCCAGCGACTTCTAGCCAGCTACCAGCGGCTCACCAAATAGTACCTGGCTCCTCCCCAGTGCGCAAGACGGGCTCTGCGACCCAGCGTGAGGTCCCAGCGGATCGCAAAATTGTCCCTGGCTCGCACTCCAGTGCACGCACAGGGCCCAGCAACCACGCAGGGGGTCCCAGAGGCTAGCCAAATTGTCCCTGGCACCTCCCCAGCGCATGGCTGGGCCCAGCGCCCCCGAACGGGGTCCCAGCGGCTCGCCAAATGGTCCCTGGTACCTGCCCAGCAGGCACGCATTGGGCCCAGCGACCCCACGCGGGGTCCCAGAGGCTCACCAAATGGTCCCTGGCACATACCCAGCACGCACACAGGGCCCAGCAACCCCGAGTGGGGACCCAGAGGCTCGCAAATGGTCCCTGGCACATCCCCAGCGCAGGCACGGGCCCCAGCGACTTCGAGAGGGTTCCCAGCAGCTCGCCAAATGGTACATGACACCTCTCAACCGCTTGCATGAGGCCCAGCGACCCCGCGCGGGGTCCCAACAGCTCGCCAAATGGTCCCTGGCACATCCCCAGCGCACGCATGGGCCCCAGCGATTTGTAGCGGGGTCCCAGCGGCTCACCAAATGGTACCTGGCTCTTCCCCAGTGCGCCCACGGGGCTCTGCGACCCCGCGCGGGGTCCCAGCGGCTCGCAAAATAGTCCCTGGCTCATACCCAGTGCACGCACAGGGCCCAGCAACCACGCGCGGGGTCCCAGAGGCTCACAAATGGTCCCTGGCACCTCCCCAGCGATCGGACGGGCCCCAGCGACCTCGCGCAGTGTCCCAGAGGCTCACAAAATAGTCCCTGGCTCGTACCCAGTGCACGCACAGGGCCCATCAACCACGTGCGGGGTCCCAGTGGCTCGCCAAATGGTCCCTGGCACCTCACCAGCGCACATGGGCCCCAGAAACCCCTGCGCGGGGTCCCAGCAGCTCGCTAAATGGTCCCTGGCTCCTCCCCAGCACGCCACACAGGTTGAAGCGACCCCCTGCTGGGTCCCAGCGGCCAGCCGAATGGTCCCTGGCTCATCCCCAGCGCTGGCACTGGACCCAGCGACCACGCTGTGGTCCCAGCGGCTAGCCGAATGGTCCCTGGCACATCCCCAGAGCGCGCACGGGGCCCAGTGACCTCGCTGGGGTCTGAGGGCTCGCCAAATGACCTCTGGTACCTACCCAGGGAAGCACTACGCCCAGCGACCCCACGCTGGGGGTAATGAGCGGCTTGACAAATGGTCCCTGGCACCTCCCCAGCACGAGCAACGCCCCAGCGACTTCCTCGGGGGTTCCAGAGGTTCGCAAATGATCCCTGGCACCTCCTGAGCGTGCACACAGGCCCCAGGTACCAGCGTAGATACCCAGCTGCTCCCCAAAAGGTCACTGGCACCTCCCTAGCATGCACACGGGGCCCAGAGACCACGCCGGGTCCCAGTGGCTCGCCTAATGGTCCCTGGCACCTCACAAGCACTTCAGATGGGCCCCAGTGACCCCGCGTGGGTCCCAGCGGCTCGTCAAATGGTCCCTGGTTCCTCCCCAGCGTGCGCACAGGGTCCAGCGACCAAGCGCAGGGTCCTAGCAGCTTGACAAATGGACCCTGGCCCTGCCCCAGCACGCGCCACGGGTCCAGAAACCCCAAGCGGGTCCCAGCGCCTCGCCAAATGGTCCCTGGCCACCCCCAGCGCACGCGACGGGGTCCAGCGACCGCGGGGTCCCAGCAGCACGCCAAATGGTGCCTGGCCCTGCCCCAGCACGCCACGGGGCCCAGCGACTTCTGAGCCGGGTTCCCAGCGGCTCGCCAAATGGTCCCCTGGTACCTGCCCAGTGCACGACTGGTCCCAGCGATCCTGCACGGGGTCCAAGTGGCTCGCCAAATGGTGCCTGGCTCACCAGCGCGTGCACAGTGCCCAGCAACCACAAGCTGGGTCCCATCACCTCGCAAATGGTCCCTGGCACATCTCCAGTGCATGCACGGCCCCAGCGACTTTTAAGCGGGTCCCAGCAGCTAGCCGAATGGTCCCTGGCTCATCCTCAGCGCTGGCATCGGACCCAGCGACCACGCACGGGGTCCCAGCTGGCTAGTCGAATGGTCCCTGGCACATCCACAGAGCGCCACAGGGTCCAGTGACCCCACACAGTCCCAGTGGCTCGCCAAATGGTGCCTGGCACCTCCCAAGCGCCAGGGGCCCAGCGACCCCGCGCGGGGTCCCAGTGGCTCGCTCAATGGTCCCTGGTACCTCCTAAGCACACGCACAGGGCCCAGTGACCTCAAGCAGCGACCGAGCGGCTCGCCAAATGGTCCCTGGCACCTCCACAGCGATCACACGTGCCCCAGCGACCTCGCCAAGCAAGGTCCCAGAGGTTCGCCAAACTGTCCCTGGCACCTCCCCAATGCACGATTGGCCCAGTGACCCCATGCGGGTCCCAGCAGCTCGTGAAATTGTCACTGGCACCCCCAGCGCTGCATGTGCCCCAGCCATCTCGTGCAGGTTCCCAGCGGCTCGCCAAAAGGTACCTGACACCTCTCAACCGTGCGCATGAGGCCTAGCGACCCCCGCAACCGCGCGCGGGGTCCCAGCGTCTCGCAAATAGTCCCTGGCACATCCCCAGTGCACGCACGAGCCCCAGCGACTTCGCGCGGGTTCCCAGCAGCTTGCCAAATGGACCCTGGCCACTCCCCAGCGCACGCGATGGGCCCAGCGCACCCCACCCCCCACACATGGGGTTCCAGCGGCTCGCCAAATGGTCCCTGGCACCTCCCCAGCACGCCAAGACGGGCCCCAGCTACCAGGCGTAGAGTCCCAGGGCTCCCCAAAAGGTCCCTGGCTCATTCCCAGCACACGACGGGGGCCAGGAGACTCAACGCTGGGTCCCAGTGGCTCGCCAAATGGTCCCTGGCACATACCCAGCACGCGACAGGGCCCAGCGACCCCGAGTGGGGACCCAGAGGCTCGCCAAATGGTCCCTGGCACATCCCCAGCTGCATGAAAGACGGGGCCCCAGAGACTTCAAGCGGGGTCCCAGCTGCCTCGCCAAATGGTTCCTGGTACCTGCCCAGCGACGACTGGTCCCAGCGATCCCGCTGGGTCCAAGTGGCTAGTCAAATGGTGCCTGGCTCCTCCCAGCGACGACAGGGCCCAGTGACCCCGAGCAGGGGTCATTGCGGCTCGCCAAATGATCCCTGGCACCTCCCACCGCTACAAGACCGCCCCAGAGACCCCTGCGTGGTCCGAGCGGCTCGCCAAATGGACCCTGGCCACTCCCTAGCACACGACAGGGCCCAGAGACCCAACGCCCTACAGGCTCCTACAACGAACAGGAGACTCACCGGTAGTAGTCGTCCACATTGGTACAAACAACATTGGAAGAGACAGGCCAAGATCCCTGCAAAACAAATTCAGAGAGCTAGGAAGGAAATTAAAAGACAAGACCAAAACTGTGGTATTTTCTGGGATACTGCCGGCGCCTTGCAAAGGACCATATGGACAGCTGGAAATACAAAATCAAAATGCATGGCTGAAATCGTGGTGCACACAGGAAGGCTTCACCTTTCTTGAACATTGGAGCACTTTCTACAACAAGGACTATCTATACAGGTGGGACGGACTGCACTTAAACAGAAAGGGAACCAATCTACTCGGAGAAAGGATCCTTCAGGCAGTCCAGAAGCATTTAAACTAGAAAGGAAGGGGAGAAAAAAAAAAACAGAAGGGAGACCACATCAAAACAAGGGCAACAACTCAGGTAAGACCACTATTAAATGTATTTATCTTAATGCTAGAAGTCTCAGAAACAAAATGTTAGAACTTGAAGCTACTGCACTAACAAGTAACTACGATGTGATAGGTGTTACAGAAACTTGGTTGTCTGAGAGTGATGGAGACGAATATAATATTAGTGGGTACACACTATATAGGAAAGACAGGCAGGACAGAAGAGGTGGAGGGGTAGCACTATACATAAGAAATAGTCTTGAAGCCCAGGTGTTAAATCAGGACAAAGAAAACAATGCAGAATCAATATGGGTCAGAATAATGGACGCAAATTCAAAGGGCATAATAATAGGAGCATGCTATAGACCGCCAAATTCAGACGCTGAACAAAATAATCTGTTGTACAATGACATTCGAAAATGCGTAGAAAAGGAGAAGCCATACTAATGGGGGATTTCAACTTCCCCTGTATAAAATGGGAAAACCCGATGGGGGGGGCACGGACGAAATTGAAATGGTGGAAATGACAAATGACTGCTTCCTTAACCCAATTTGTCAAGGCACCGACTAGAGGGGAGGCATGCCTTGACTTAGTCTTTTCAAATAATGAAGACAGAATAACTAAAACAGAGGTCAGAGAGCCATTGGCAAACTCAGACCACAACATGGTCTCATTTGAAATATTTTTTAAAACCCCAAAAGTAATGAATAAAGCTAAGGTTTACAATTTTAGAAAAGCAAACTACGAAGGTATGAAACAGAGACTAATAGAAGTAGATTGAGTAAAATAGAGAAAACATCCACAGAAAAAGGATGGATGTTTTTTTAAAAATGTAGTACTAGAGGCACAAAACAATTACATCCCAAAAGTAGACAAATCTAAATCTAAAACAAAATGGCCAAAATGGTTTAATAGATCAATTAAAAAAAATATTCAGCGAAAAAAGGCACTTTACAGAGCGTTTAAAAGGGACCAAAAACAAAGCACACAGAAAGAGTACTTGGAACTGCAAACACAAGTCAAAAAGGAAGTTAGAAAGGCCAAGAGAGAGATAGAAATCAATATTGCTAAGGGGGCTAAATCCAATTCCAAAATGTTTTTCCAATATTACAACAGCAAGAGAACATTCAAAGAGGAGGTTAAATGTCTAAGAGACACAAATGGCAAAATCATAGATGAAGAAAAAAAAATAGCAAATATATTAAATGATTACTTTTCACAGGTTTTTACAAAGGAGGACACAGACAACATGCCCCACATGTCGACCTGTTCCTATCCAATTTTAAATAACTTTAGCATAACAGAGGCAGAAGTGTTAAAGGGCCTAGGAGCTCTTAAAAGATCCTCCCAATAGTACTCAAAGAAATTATAGAAGTTATTTACAAACCGTTAACCAAGATCATGCAACAGTCTCTTGACACAGGGGTTGTACCGACAGACTGGAAAATAGCAAACGTAATACCGATCCACAAAAAGGGAGACAAAACCGAACCAGGTAACTACAGACCAGTAAGCCTGACTTCTATTATATGTAAACTTATGGAAACTATAATAAGATCCAAAATGGAAAATTACCTATATGGTAACAATATCCTGGGAGACAGCCAGCATGGTTTTAGGAAAGGGAGATCGTGTCTAACTAACCTACTTGACTTTTTGAGGATGCAACATTGAAAATGGATAACTGCAAAGCATACGACATGGTCTATTTAGATATCCAGAAAGCTTTTGACAAAGTCCGCATAAAAGATTAATTCTCAAACTGAACGCAGTAGGGATTCAAGGAAATGCATGCACATGGATTAGGGAGTGGTTAACAGGTAGAAAACAGAAAGTACTGATTAGAGGAGAAACCTCAAAATGGAGTGAGGTAACCAGTGGAGTACCACAGGGATCAGTATTAGGTCCTCTGCTATTCCTAATCTACATTAATGATTTAGATTCTGGTATAGTAAGCAAACTCGTTAAATTTGCAGACGACACAAAAACAGGAGGAGTGGCAAACACTGTTGAAGCAGCAAAGGTCATTCAAAATGATCTAGACAGCATTCAGAATTGGGCAGACACATGGCAAATGAAATTTAATAGAGAAAAGTGTAAAGTATTGCATGCGGGCAATAAAAATGTGCATTATAAATATCATATGGGAGATAGTGAAATTGAAGAAGGGAACTATGAAAAAGACCTAGGAGTTTATGTTGACTCAGAAATGTCTTCATCTAGACAATGTGGGAAGCTATAAAAAGGCTAACAAGATGCTCGGATATATTGTGAGAAGTGTTGAATTTAAATCAAGGGAAGTAATGTTAAAACTCTACAATGCATTAGTAAGACCTCATCTAGAATATTGTGTTCAGTTCTGGTCACCTCGTTACAAAAAAGGATATTGCTGCTCTAGAAAGAGTGCAAAGAAGAGCAACCAGAATTATCCCAGGTTTAAAAGGCATGTCGTATGCAGACAGGCTAAAAGAATGGAATCTATTCAGTCTTGAACAAAGAAGAATACGCGCAATCTGATTCAAACATTCAAAATCCTAAAAGGTATAGACAATGTCAACCCGGGGACTTCTTTGACTTGAAAAAAGAAAAAAAAAAGGACCAGGGGTCATAAATGGAGATTAGATAAAGGGGCATTCAGAACAGAAAATAGGAGGCACTTTTTTTTACACAGAGAATTGTGAGGGTCTGGAACCAACTCCCCAGTAATGTTGTTGAAGCTGACACCCTGGGATCCTTCAAGAAGCTGCTTGATGAGATTCTGGGATCAATAAGCTACTAACAACCAAACGAAAGCAAGATGGGCTGAATGGCCTCCTCTCGCTTGTAAACTTTCTTATGTTCTTATGTTCTTATGTTCTTAACGGGGTCCCAGTGGCTCGCCAAATGGTCCCTGGCCACCCCCAGCGACGACGCGCCAAAAGCTTAAACCGCTGCGAGGGGTTCCAGCGGCTCGCCAAATGGTCCCTGGCACATCCCCAGCACGCCGCACGGCCCACAGCGACTTCAGCAGGGTCCCAGCGGCACACCAAACAGTCCCTGGCCCCTCCCAGCACGCCGCCTCGGGCCCCAGCGACCCGTGCAGGGTCCAAGCGGCTCGCCAAATGGTCCCTGGCACCTCCCAGTGTGCGCACGGGGCCCACCAACCCCACGCTGTGTCCGAGCGCTCGCCAAATGGTCCCTGGCACCTCCCCAGGAAGCGCACAGGCCCCAGCGACTTCTCTCGGGTCCCAACGGCTCGCCAAATGTTCCCTGGCACATCCCCACCACGCCGACGGGCCCCAGCGACTTCAAGCGAGGTCCCAGCGGCTCACAAATCATCCCTGGCACATCCCCAGCGTATGCGATGGGGACAGGCGACTTCACGCTGGGTCCCAGCGACTCGCCAAATGATCCCTGGCACATCCCCAGCACGCACACGGGCCCAGCGACATCACGTGGTGTCCAAGCGACTCCGCCAAATGGTCCCTGGCACCACCAGCGCCAAAGACGGGTCCCAGCTACCCCGCAGGGAGTCCAAGTGGCTTGCCAAAAGGTCCTTTGATACCTCCCCAGCGTGTGCACGCCCCCCAGCGACCCCCCGCCCGGGTCCCAGCGCCACAACAAATGGTAACTGGCACCTCTCAGCACGCCATCGAACCCCAGCGACTTTGATAGTGGTCCCAGAGGCACACCAAATGGTCCCTGGCACATCCCCAGCGCGCATGGGGACAGGCAACTTCACGCGGGGTCCCAGCTGCTCGCCAAATGATCCCTGGCACCTCCCCAGCAAGCGCACGAACCCCAGCGACTTTGCGCGTCCTCAAAGCGGCTTGCCAAACTGTCCCTGGCACCTCCCCAGCACGCACATGGGTGCCAGAGACCCCAACCGTCCGATTTGTTGGCCAGATGGTGCCTGGCACCTCTCCAGCATCGTGCACGGGCACCAGCGACCGCCAGGTGTCCCAGCGGCTTCCCAGCGGCTTCCCAAATGGTCCCTGGCCCATCCCCAGTGTGCACACGGGCACCAGCGACATCGCGTGGTGTCCCAGCGGCTTGCCGAATGGTCCCGGAACATCCCCAGCTACAAGACGGGGCCCCAGCGACATCGCGTGTGGTCCCAGGGGGTCGCCAAATGATCCCTGGCACCTCCCCAGCACGCACACGGGCGCCAGAGACCCCACGCGGGGTCCGATTTGCTGGCCAGTTGGTGCCTGGCACCTCAACAGCACGTGCCTAGGCACTAGTGACTTCGTGCGGTGTCCCAGCGGCTTCGCAAATGGTCCCTGGCCCCTCCCCAGTGCGCGCACGGGGACCAGAGACCCTGCGCGGGGTCCAAGCGGCTTTCGAAATGGTCCCTTGCACCTCCCCAGCATGCACACAGTTCCCATCGACCCTGCGCGGTGTCCCAGGGGGTCGCCAAATGGTCCCTGGCACCTCCCCAGGGCGCGCACGTCTCCCAGCGACCCCGCGCGGGGACCCAGCGGCTCGCCAAATGATCCCTGGCACCTTCCCAGCATGCACACGGGCCCCAGAGACCCCGCGCGAAGTCCCAGCGGCTTCCCAAATAGTCCATGGCACATCCCCAGCGCACGCACGGGCCCCAGCGACTTTGCGCGGGGCTCAAGTGGCTCACCAAATGGTACCTGGCGCCTCTCCAGCTCGCGCACGGGGCCCAGCGACCCCATGCGGGGTCCCAACGTCGCACAAAATGGTCCCTGGCACCTTCCAGCACACGCACGGGCCCCAGCAACTTCGCTGGGTTCAAGCGGCTCGCCAAATGGTCCCTAGTACATCCCCAGCGATCACACGGGGGCCCCAGCGACTTCACAGAGGGTCAGAGCAACTTCCCAAATGGTCCCTGGCCCTTCCCCAGTGTGCGACGGGGACCAGAGACCCTGCCAATCCGGGCGGCTCGCCAAATGGTCCCTGGCACCTCCCCAGAACACGCATGGGCCCCAGCGACTTCGCTGGGGGTCCCAGAGCCTCGCAAATGGTCCAGGGCACATCCCCATCACGCACACGGGCGCCAGAGACCCCGGCGGGGTCCGATTGGCTGGCCAGATGGTCCCTGGCACCTCCCCAGAACACGATGGGGCCCCAGCGACTTAAGCATGGGGTCCCAGAGTGTCGCAAACTGGTCCCTGGCACCTCCCCAGCACGCACACAGGGCCCATCGACCCCATGCGGGATCCCAGCGGCTCACCAAATTGTCCCTGAACCTTCCCAGTGCACGACAGGCCCCAGCTACCAGGCGGAGTCACAGCGGCTTCCCAAAAGGTCCCTGGCACCTCACCAGCACGTGCATGGGCCCCAGCAACTTAGCTGGGTCCCAGCTGCTTGCCAAAAAAGGTCCCTGCCCCCCCAAGTGTTCACGGAGTCCCAGTCCCAGCGCGCCAAATGGTCCCTGGCGCCTTCCCAGGGGGGGCGACGGGCACAACGAATGGGGATCCCAGCGGCTCGTCAAATGGTCCCTGGCGAGTCCCCAGCGCCGGGCCCCCAGCGAACTGGCGCTTGGTCCCAGTGGCTCGCAAATGGTACATGGCCTGCCCCAGCACGCCAAGACGAGCCCAGCGACCCGCATGGGGTCCCAGCGCAAATGATCCCTGGCACCTCCCAGTGCACGACAGGGCACTGCGACTTTGTGCAGGGTCCAAGAGGCTCCGCACTGATCCCTTGCACCTCCCCAATGCGCCCACGGGCCCAGCGACCCAGCTGGGGTCCCAGCAGCTCGCCAAATGGTCCCTGGCACTTCCCCAGCGGCACACAGGCCCCAGCTAGCAGGCATGGAGTCCCTTTGGGTCGTAATGGTCCCTGGCACATCCCCACACGACACGGGCCCCAGCAACTCGCGACGGGGTCCAAGCGGCTCAGAAATGATCCCTGGCACATCCCCAGCGCGCCCAGGCCACAAAAAACATCGCTAGGGGTCCCAGCAGCTTGCAAATGGTCCCTGGCCCCTCCCCAGCATGCACATGGGGCCAGCACCCGCGTCTCCCAACGGCTCTTCAAATATGCCCTTGCACATCCCCAGCGCGAAAGGTCCCCAGCGACTTGGCGCGGAGTCCCAGCGGCTTTCGCCGAATGGTCCTGGTACATCCCCAGCACAAGCACTGGGCCCAGCGACCCAGCGCAGGGTCCCAGAGGCTTGCCAATTGGTAACTGGCACATCCCCAGGACGCGCATGGACGCCAGCGGCTCTCCAACTGGTACCTGGCACCTCCCCAGGCGCTCTCACGGGGACCAGCGACCCCACGAGGGTCCCAGCAGCTTCAGCGGAATGGTCCCTGGCACATCCCCAGCGTCCTAGCGCCCGCACGGGTCCTAGCGACATCATGAGGCGTCCCAACGGCTCGCCAAATGGTCCCTGGCACCTCCCCATCACACGCACAGGGCCCAGCGACCACGCGCGGGGTCCCAGCAGCTCGCCAAATGGTTTCTGGCACATCACCAGCACGCACATGCTCGGGCACCAGCAACCACGCGCGGGGTCCCAGCGGCTCGCCAAATGGTCCCTTGACCGTCCCCAGCGTGGGCACGCGACCTCGCGTGGTGTCCCAGAGGCTCGCCAAATGGTCCCTGGCACACACCCGGCACACGCACAGGGCCCAGCGACCCCGAGTGGGGACCCAGAGGCTCGCCAAATGGTCCCTGGCACATCCCCAGAGCGCGCACGGGCCCCAGCGACTTCGAGCGGGGTTCCAGCGGCTCGCCAAATGGTTCCTAGTACCTGCCCAGCGCACGCACTGGTCCTAGCGATCCCGCGCGGGGTCCAAGTGGCTAGTCAAATGGTGCCTGGCTCCTCCCCGGCGCACGCACAGGGCCCAGCAACCGCGCGCGGGATCCCAGCGTCTCGCAAATAGTCCCTGGCACATCCCCAGTGCACGCACGAGCCCCAGCGACTTCGCGCGGGTTCCCAGCAGCTTGCCAAATGGACCCTGGCCACTCCCCAGCGCACGCACGGGGCCCAGCGACCCCGCGACCCCACATGGGGTTCCAGCGGCTCGCCAAATGGTCCCTGGCACCTCCCCAGCACGCGCACGGGCCCCAGCTACCAGGCGTAGAGTCCCAGGGCTCCCCAAAAGGTCCCTGGCTCATTCCCAGCACACGCACGGGGCCCGGAGACCCAACGCGGGGTCCCAGTGGCTCGCCAAATGGTCCCTGGCACATACCCAGCACGCGCACAGGGCCCAGCGACCCCGAGTGGGGACCCAGAGGCTCGCCAAATGGTCCCTGGCACATCCCCAGCGCGCGCACGGGCCCCAGAGACTTCAAGCGGGGTCCCAGCGGCTCGCCAAATGGTTCCTGGTACCTGCCCAGCGCACGCACTGGTCCCAGCGATCCCGCGCGGGGTCCAAGTGGCTAGTCAAATGGTGCCTGGCTCCTCCCCAGCGCACGCACAGGGCCCAGTGACCCCGAGCAGGGGTCCCTGCGGCTCGCCAAATGATCCCTGGCACCTCCCACCCGCCGGCCCCAGACCCCGCCCCAGAGACCCCAAGCACACGTGTGGTCCGAGACCCAACTCCCGCAGGCAAATGGACCCTGGCCACTCCCATTGGAAGCACACCCCAGAAACAGGGCCCAGAGACCCAAAACGCTTTTTCTGGGATACTGCGGCGCCTTGCAAAGGACCATATGGACAGCTGGAAATACAAAATCAAAATGCATGGCTGAAATTGTGGTGCACACAGGAAGGCTTCACCTTTCTTGAACATTGGAGCACTTTCTACAACAAGGACTATCTATACAGGTGGGACGGACTGCACTTAAACAGAAAGGGAACCAATCTACTCGGAGAAAGGATCCTTCAGGCAGTCCAGATGCATTTAAACTAGAAAGGAAGGGGGAGAAAACAAAAAACAGAAGGGAGACCACATCAAAACAAGGGCAACAACTCAGGTAAGACCACTATTAAATGTATTTATCTTAATGCTAGAAGTCTCAGAAACAAAATGTTAGAACTTGAAGCTACTGCACTAACAAGTAACTACGATGTGATAGGTGTTACAGAAACTTGGTTGTCTGAGAGTGATGGAGACGAATATAATATTAGTGGGTACACACTATATAGGAAAGACAGGCAGGACAGAAGAGGCGGAGGGGTAGCACTATACATAAGAAATAGTCTTGAAGCCCAGGTGTTAAATCAGGACAAAGAAAACAATGCAGAATCAATATGGGTCAGAATAATGGACGCAAATTCAAAGGGCATAATAATAGGAGCATGCTATAGACCGCCAAATTCAGACGCTGAACAAAATAATCTGTTGTACAATGACATTCAAAATGCGTGTAGAAAAGGAGAAGCCATACTAATGGGGGATTTCAACTTCCCCTGTATAAAATGGGAAAACCCGATGGGGGGGGCACGACGGACGAAATTGAAATGGTGGAAATGACAAATGACTGCTTCCTAACCCAATTTGTCAAGGCACCGACTAGAGGGGAGGCATGCCTTGACTTAGTCTTTTCAAATAATGAAGACAGAATAACTAAAACAGAGGTCAGAGAGCCATTGGCAAACTCAGACCACAACATGGTCTCATTTGAAATATTTTTTAAAACCCCAAAAGTAATGAATAAAGCTAAGGTTTACAATTTTAGAAAAGCAAACTACGAAGGTATGAAACAGAGACTAATAGAAGTAGATTGGAGTAAAATAGAGAAAACATCCACAGAAAAAGGATGGATGTTTTTTAAAAATGTAGTACTAGAGGCACAAAACAATTACATCCCAAAAGTAGACAAATCTAAATCTAAAACAAAATGGCCAAAATGGTTTAATAGATCAATTAAAAAAAATATTCAGCGAAAAAAGGCACTTTACAGAGCGTTTAAAAGGGACCAAAAACAAAGCACACAGAAAGAGTACTTGGAACTGCAAACACAAGTCAAAAAGGAAGTTAGAAAGGCCAAGAGAGAGATAGAAATCAATATTGCTAAGGGGGCTAAATCCAATTCCAAAATGTTTTTCCAATATTACAACAGCAAGAGAACATTCAAAGAGGAGGTTAAATGTCTAAGAGACACAAATGGCAAAATCATAGATGAAGAAAAAAAAATAGCAAATATATTAAATGATTACTTTTCACAGGTTTTTACAAGGAGGACACAGACAACATGCCCCACATGTCGACCTGTTCCTATCCAATTTTAAATAACTTTAGCATAACAGAGGCAGAAGTGTTAAAGGGCCTAGGAGCTCTTAAAAAACAAATCCCTGGGCATCCTCCCAATAGTACTCAAAGAAATTATAGAAGTTATTTACAAACCGTTAACCAAGATCATGCAACAGTCTCTTGACACAGGGGTTGTACCGACAGACTGGAAAATAGCAAACGTAATACCGATCCACAAAAAGGGAGACAAAACCGAACCAGGTAACTACAGACCAGTAAGCCTGACTTCTATTATATGTAAACTTATGGAAACTATAATAAGATCCAAAATGGAAAATTACCTATATGGTAACAATATCCTGGGAGACAGCCAGCATGGTTTTAGGAAAGGGAGATCGTGTCTAACTAACCTACTTGACTTTTTTGAGGATGCAACATTGAAAATGGATAACTGCAAAGCATACGACATGGTCTATTTAGATATCCAGAAAGCTTTTGACAAAGTCCGCATAAAAGATTAATTCTCAAACTGAACGCAGTAGGGATTCAAGGAAATGCATGCACATGGATTAGGGAGTGGTTAACAGGTAGAAAACAGAAAGTACTGATTAGAGGAGAAACCTCAAAATGGAGTGAGGTAACCAGTGGAGTACCACAGGGATCAGTATTAGGTCCTCTGCTATTCCTAATCTACATTAATGATTTAGATTCTGGTATAGTAAGCAAACTCGTTAAATTTGCAGACGACACAAAAACAGGAGGAGGGCAAACACTGTTGAAGCAGCAAAGGTCATTCAAAATGATCTAGACAGCATTCAGAATTGGGCAGACACATGGCAAATGAAATTTAATAGAGAAAAGTGTAAAGTATTGCATGCGGGCAATAAAAATGTGCATTATAAATATCATATGGGAGATAGTGAAATTGAAGAAGGGAACTATGAAAAGACCTAGGAGTTTATGTTGACTCAGAAATGTCTTCATCTAGACAATGTGGGGAAGCTATAAAAAAGGCTAACAAGATGCTCGGATATATTGTGAGAAGTGTTGAATTTAAATCAAGGGAAGTAATGTTAAAACTCTACAATGCATTAGTAAGACCTCATCTAGAATATTGTGTTCAGTTCTGGTCACCTCGTTACAAAAGGATATTGCTGCTCTAGAAAGAGTGCAAAGAAGAGCAACCAGAATTATCCCAGGTTTAAAAGGCATGTCGTATGCAGACAGGCTAAAAGAATGGAATCTATTCAGTCTTGAACAAAGAAGAATACGCGGCAATCTGATTCAAACATTCAAAATCCTAAAAGGTATAGACAATGTCAACCCGGGGGACTTCTTTGACTTGAAAAAAGAAAAAAGGACCAGGGGTCATAAATGGAGATTAGATAAAGGGGCATTCAGAACAGAAAATAGGAGGCACTTTTTTACACAGAGAATTGTGAGGGTCTGGAACCAACTCCCCAGTAATGTTGTTGAAGCTGACACCCTGGGATCCTTCAAGAAGCTGCTTGATGAGATTCTGGGATCAATAAGCTACTAACAACCAAACGAGCAAGATGGGCTGAATGGCCTCCTCTCGTTTGTAAACTTTCTTATGTTCTTATGTTCTTATGTTCTTAACGCGGGGTCCCAGTGGCTCGCCAAATGGTCCCTGGCCACTCCCCAGCGCACGCACGCGGCCAAGCGAAACCGCGCGGGGTTCCAGCGGCCTGCCAAATGGTCCCTGGCACATCCCAGCACGCGCACGGCCCACAGCGACTTCGTACAGGGTCCCAGCGGCACACCAAACAGTCCCTGGCCCCTCCCCAGCACGCGCACGGGCCCCAGCGACCCCGTGCAGGGTCCAAGCGGCTCGCCAAATGGTCCCTGGCACCTCCCAGTGTGCGCACGGGCCCACCAACCCCACGCGGTGTCCGGCAGCTCGCCAAATGGTCCCTGGCACCTCCCCAGGAAGCGCACAGGCCCCAGCGACTTCTCTCCGGGGGTCCCAACGGCTCGCCAAATGTTCCCTGGCACATCCCCACCACGCGCACGGGCCCCAGCGACTTCAAGCGAGGTCCCAGCGGCTCAAAATCATCCTGGCACATCCCCAGCATGCGCATGGGGACAGGCGACTTCACGGGGGTCCCAGCGACTCGCCAAATGATCCCTGGCACATCCCCAGCACGCACACGGGCCCCAGCGACATCACGTGGGGTCCAAGCGACTCGCCAAATGGTCCCTGGCACCTCACCAGCGCGCGCACGGGTCCCAGCTACCCCGTGTGGAGTCCAAGTGGCTTGCCAAAAGGTCCTTGATACCTCCCCAGCGTGTGCACGCGCCCCAGCGACCCCGTGCCGGGTCCCAGCGTCACAACAAATGGTAACTGGCACCTCTCCAGCACGCCCCTGAACCCCAGCGACTTTGATAGTGGTCCCAGAGGCACACCAAATGGTCCCTGGCACATCCCCAGCAGCGCGTGGGGACAGGCAACTTCACGCGGGGTCCCAGCTGCTCGCCAAATGATCCCTGGCACATCCCCAGCACACACACATCGGCCCCAGAGACCCCAGGCGTGGTCCGAGCGGCTCGCCAAATGGTCCCTGGCACCTCACCAGCGTGTGCACGCCCCCCAGCGACCCCATGTGGAGTCCCAGCGGCTTGCCAAATGGTCCCTGGCACCTCACCAGCGTGTGCACGCACCCCAGCGACCCCGTGCCGGGTCCCAGCGTCACAACAAATGGTAACTGGCACCTCCCCAGCAAGCGCACGAACCCCAGCGACTTTGCGCGTCCTCAAAGCGGCTTGCCAAACTGTCCCTGGCACCTCCCCAGCACGCACATGGGTGCCAGAGACCCCGCGCGGGGTCCGATTTGCTGGCCAGATGGTGCCTGGCACCTCTCCAGCACGTGCACGGGCACCAGCGACTTCGCGCGGTGTCCCAGCGGCTTCCCAGCGGCTTCCCAAATGGTCCCTGGCCCATCCCCAGTGTGCACACGGGGACCAGAGACCCTGCGCGTGGTCCGAGCGGCTCGCCAAATGGTCCCTGGCACCTCCCCAGAATACGCATGGGCCGCAGCGACTTCGCGGGGTCCCAGAGCCTCGCCAAATGGTCCCTGGCACATCCCCAGCGCTCGCACGGGCACCAGCGACATCGCGTGGTGTCTCAGCGGCTTGCCGAATGGTCCCGGGAACATCCCCAGCGCGCGCACGGGCCCCAGCGACATCGTGTGTGGTCTCAGGGGGTCGCCAAATGATCCCTGGCACCTCCCCAGCACGCACACGGGCGCCAGAGACCCCACGCGGGGTCCGATTTGCTGGCCAGATGGTGCCTGGCACATCAACAGCACGTGCCTGGGGCACTAGTGACTTCGTCGCGGTGTCCCAGCGGCTTCGCAAATGGTCCCTGGCCCCCCCAGTGCGCCAAGACGGGGACCAGAGACCCTGCGCGTCCAAGCGGCTTTCAAAATGGTCCCTGCACCTCCCCAGCATGCACACAGTTCCCATCGACCCTGCTGGTGTCCCAGGGGTCGCCAAATGGTCCCTGGCACCTCCCAGGGCGCGACGCGTCCCAGCGACCCCGCCAAGGGGACCCAGCGGCTCGCCAAATGATCCCTGGCACCTTCCCAGCATGCACACGGGCCCCAGAGACCCCGCGCGAAGTCCCAGCGGCTTCCCAAATAGTCCATGGCACATCCCCAGCGCACGCACGGGCCCCAGTGACTTTGCGCGGGGCTCAAGTGGCTCACCAAATGGTACCTGGCGCCTCTCCAGCTCGCGCACTGGGCCCAGCGACCCCATGCGGGGTCCCAACGTCGCACAAAATGGTCCCTGGCACCTTCCCAGCACACGCACGGGCCCCAGCAACTTCGCGCGGGGTTCAAGCGGCTCGCCAAATGGTCCCTAGTACATCCCCAGCGATCACATCGGGCCCCAGCGACCGGCGCAGGGTCAGAGCAACTTCCCAAATGGTCCCTGGCCCTTCCCCAGTGCGCCGCGGGGACCAGAGACCCTGCGGCGTGGTCCGGCGGGCTCGCCAAATGGTCCCTGGCACCTCCCAGAACACGCATGGGCCCCAGCGACTTGCGTGGGGTCCCAGAGCCTCGGCAAATGGTCCAGGGCACATCCCCATCACGCACACGGGCGCCAGAGACCCCGGGCGGGGTCCGATTGGCTGGCCAGATGGTCCCTGGCACCTCCCCAGAACACGCATGGGCCCCAGCGACTTCGCATGGGGTCCCAGAGTGTCGCAAACTGGTCCCTGGCACCTCCCAGCACGCACACAGGGCCCATCGACCCCATCACGGGATCCCAGCGGCTCACCAAATGGTCCCTGGAACCTTCCCAGTGCACGCACAGGCCCCAGCTACCAGGCGTGGAGTCACAGCGGCTTCCCAAAAGGTCCCTGGCACCGCCCCAGCTTGCCCACGGAGCAGCGACGTCGCGCGGGGTCCCAGCGGCTCGCCAAATGGTACCTGGAACCTCACCAGCACGTGCATGGGCCCCAGCAACTTAGCGCGGGGTCCCAGCGGCTCGCCAAATGGTCCCTGGCGCCTTCCCAGGGGTGCACGGGGCACAACGACTTCTCGCGGGATCCCAGCGGCTCGTCAAATGGTCCCTGGCGAGTCCCCAGCGCGCGCTTGGGCCCCAGCGAACCGGCGCTGGGTCCCAGCGGCTCGCAAATGGTACATGGCTCCGCCCCAGCACGCGCACGGAGCCCAGCGACCCCGTGCGGGGTCCCAGCGGCAAATGATCCCTGGCACCTCCCCAGTGCACGCACAGGGCACTGCGACTTTGTGCAGGGTCCAAGAGGCTCCGCAATTGATCCCTTGCACCTCCCCAATGCGCCCACGGGGCCCAGCGACCCAGCGCGGGGTCCCAGCAGCTCGCAGAATGGTCCCTGGCACTTCCCCAGCGCGCACACAGGCCCCAGCTAGCAGGCATGGAGTCCCTTTGGGTCGTAAATGGTCCCTGGCACATCCCCACCAACACGGGCCCCAGCAACCCCCGCAAGACGGGTCCAAGCGGCTCATAAATGATCCCTGGCACATCCCAGCCGCCCAGGCCACAAAACATCGCTAGGGGTCCCAGCAGCTTGCCAAATGGTCCCTGGCCCCTCCCCAGCATGCACACGGGGCCCAGCGACCCCGTGCGGGGTCCCAACGGCTCTTCAAATATGCCCTTGCACATCCCCAGCCAAAAAAGGTCCCAGCGACTTCGCGGAGTCCCAGCGGCTCGCCGAATGGTCCCTGGTACATCCCCAGCACAAGCACTGGGCCCAGCGACCCAGCCGCAGGGGTCCCAGAGGCTTGCCAATTGGTAACTGGCACATCCCCAGGACGCCGCATGGACCCCAGCGGCTCCCAACTGGTACCTGGCACCTCCCCAGCCCAGCTCACGGGACCAGCGGGACCAGCGACCCCACCCCCCGCGTGGGGTCCCAGCAGCTCCCAGCGGAATGGTCCCTGGCACATCCCCAGCGTGAGCACGGGGGTCCTAGCGACATCGCGAGGCGTCCCAACGGCTCCCAGCCAAATGGTCCCTGGCACCTTCCCAGCACACGCACGGGCCACAGCAACCCTCCGCCAGCAGTCACACGGGGTTCAAGCTGCCCAGTGGCCGCCAAATGGTCCCTAGTACATCCCAGCGATCACACGGGCCCCAGCAACTCACTGGGCCCAGCTCTCTTGGGTCCCAGCGGCTCGCCAAATGGTCCCTGGCACATCCCCAGCACGCACACTGACCCCAGCTACCAGGCGTGGAGTCCCAGCAGCTCGCAAATTGTTCCTGGCCCCTCCGCAGCACACACACACGGGGTCCAGCTCGCAAATGGTCCCTGGCACCTCCCAGCGCACAGGTTCCCAGCAGTGGCTCCACCAAAGACCTCGCCGCGGTCCCAGGCACCTCCCCTCGCGTGCACAGGGCAGCGACTTCGTCACGAACCAACCAAAATGGTCCCTTGCCAAATTGTTCCTGGCTCCTCCCAACACAGGCAGCGCCGCGAACGGGCCCAGCAACCACGCGTGGGGTCCCAGTGGCTCACCAAATGTTCCCTGGCACCTCCCCAGCATGCGCACTGGACCCAACAACCCTGTGCAGGTTCCCAGAGGCTCGCCAAATGGTCCCTGGCACCTACCCAGCGCGCACACAGGGCCAAGCAACCACGCATGGGGTCCCAGCGGCTCACAAATGGTCCTTGTCACATACCCTAGCACGCTCACGGGCCCCAGCGACCTTGCACAGGGTCCCAGGGCTCGCCAAACTATCCCTGGCGGCTCCCAATGCGCGCACGGGCCCCAGCGACCCTGCACAGGGTCCCAGCTGCTCAACAAATGGTTCCTGGCACCTCACAAGCACACGCACTGGATCCAGCGGCCCCGTGCGAAGTCCCAGCGGTTCGACAAATGGTCTCTGGCACCTCCCCAGCGCGCACACGGGCCCCAGAGACCCAGTCGGTTCCGAGCGGCTTGACAAATGGTCCCTGGCACCTCCCCCGGTATGTGCACTTGTCCCAGCGACCCCGTCAAGGGGTACCAGCGGCACGCCAAACAGTCCCTGGCACCTCCACAGCACGCACACAGGGCAAAGTGATGCAGTGTGGGGTCCCAGCGGATCGCCAAACGGTCCCTGGCACCTCCCAGCATGCTCCCAATCCCCACCGATGCCGTGCGGGGTCCCAGCAGCTCGCTAAACGGTCCCTGTCACCTCCCTAGCGCACTTGACCCTATGACCTTGCACAGGGTACGAGGGGCTCGCCAAACTATCCCTGGCGGCTCCCCAATGCGCGCACGGGCCCCAGTGACCCCGCACAGGGTCCCAGATGCTCGAAAAATTGCCCCTGGCACCTCACCAGCACACGCACTGGCCCCAGCGATCCCATGCGGGGTCCCAGCGGATCGACAAATGGTCCCTGGCACCTCCCCAGCACGCACACGGGCCCCAGAGACACCGCACGGGTTCCCAGTGGCTCACTAAATGGTCCCTGGCAAATCCCCAGCTCGCGCCCAGTCCCCACCGACCCCGCGTGGGGTCCCAGCAGCTTGCCTAATGGTCCCTGGCACCTACTCAGTGCACGCTCAGGGCCCAGCAACCACGCGCGGGGTCCCAGCGGCTCGCAAATTCTCCCTGGCCCATCCCCAGCATGCGCACAGGCCACAGAGATCCAGCGCGGGGTCACAGCGTCTCGCCAAACGGTCCCTGGCACCACTACAGCAAGCGCCCTGGACTCAGCGCCCCTGCGCGGGGTCCGAGCGGCTCGCCAAGTTGTCCCTGGCACCTACCCAGCACGCAACTGGGCCCCAGCGACCCCGTGCGGGATCCCAGAGGCTCGCCAAATGGTCCCTGGCACCTACCCAGCACGCGCACAGGACCAAGCAACCACGCGTTGGGTCACAGCGGCTAACCAAACTATCCCTGGCAGCTCCCCAATGCGCGTACGGGCCCCAGCGACCCCGCGCGGGTACCAGCGGCACTCCAAAAAGTCCCTGGCACCTCCACAGCATGCACAAAGGGCAAAGCGACGCAGTGTCGGGTCCCAGCGGATCGCCAAGCGGTCCCTGGCACATCCCCAGCGCGCTCCCAAAACCCACTGACGCCGCGCGGGGTCCCAGCAGCTCGCCAAATGATCCCTGGCACCTACCCAGTGCACGCACAGTGCCCAGCAACAACGCGTTGGGTCACAGCGGATCACCAAACTGTCCCTAGCACCTACCCAGCGCGCGTACGGGGCCCAGCGACACCACGCGGGGTCACAGCGGCTCGTCAAATGGACCCTGGCATATACCAAGCACACGCACGGGTCCCTGCGACTTCGCGTGGTGTCCCAGCGGCTCGCCAAACTATCCTTGGCGGCTCCCCAACGCGCGCACGGGCCCCAGCGACCCCGCATGGGGTCCCAGCTGCTCGATAAATGGTCCTTGGCACCTCCCAAGTGCTCACATGGGCCCCAGAGACCTCGCGCGGATTCTGAGCGGCTTGCCAAATGGTCCCTGGCACCTCCCCCGGCACGTGCACGGGCCCCAGTGACTTCGCGTTGGGTCCCAGCGGCTCGCCAATCCATCCCTGGCACCTCCCCAGCGCGCGCATGGGTCCCAGAGACCCTGCACGGGGTCCCAGCTGCTCGCCAAATGGTCTCTGGCAACTCCCCAGCATGCACACAGGCTACAGCAACTTTGCGTGGGGTACCAGCGCCTAAAACGTCCCTGGCACCTCCCAGGGCGCGCACGGACACTAGCGACCCCATGCGGGGACCCAGCGGCTAGGTATTCCGTCCCTGCCGCCTCCCCAGCGTCCGTTCGGGCCCCAGCGACCCCACACGGGGTCCCATCTGCTTGCCACATGGACCTAGGCACCTTCACAGCACATGCATGGGCCCCAGCGACCCGTCGCGGGGTCCCAGCGGCTCTCAAATGGTCCCTGGCACCTCCCCAGCGTCGCGCCAGTCCCAAAGCGACCCGCGGGGGGTCCCAGCGGCTCGCCAAAATGTCCCTGGCACCTCCCCAGCACGCTCACTGGGCCCAACAACCGCACGCGAGAACCCAGCGGCTTGCCAAATGGTCCCTGGCACATCCCCAGAGCGCGCACGGACCCCATCGACTTCGCACAGGGTCCAAACAGCTCGCCAAATGCTCCCTGGCACCTCCCCAGCACGTGCACGGGCACCATCGATCCCGCGCCGGGTCCCAGCCTATCACCAAATGTACCCTGACACCTCCCCAGCACGCGCACTGGGCCCAGCGTCCCCGCGCGGGGTCCCAGCGGCACGCCAAAAGGTCCCTGGCACCTCCCCAGCACGCGCTGTGTCCCAGCCTCTCGCCAAATGGTCCCTGGCACATCCACAGCATGCGTACGTGCCCTAGCGACCCCGCGCGAGATCCCAGCAGCTCGCCAAATGGTCCCATGCACCTCCCCAGCACGCGAACAGCGCCCATCGACCCCACGCGGGGTCGCAGCGGCACACCAAACGGTCCCTGGCATCTCCCCAGCAGGAGCACGGAACCAAGCGACCACGCGTGTCCCCAGCAGCACGCCAAATTGTCCCTGGCACCTCCCCAGCACGCACACGGGGCCCAGCGACCTCGCGCAGGGTCCCAGAGGTTCGCCAAATGGTCCCTAGCACCTCCACAGCATGCGCACGGGGCACAGCGACCTCGCGCAGGGTCCCAGAGGTTCGCCAAATGGTCCCTAGCACCTCCACAGCATGCGACGGGGCCCAGCGACCTCGCAGCGCAGGGTCCCAGAGGTTCGCCAAATGGTCCCTAGCACATCCCCAGCACACACGGGCCCCAACTACTTCGCACGGGTTCCCATTGGCTTGCCAAATGGTCCCTGGCCCCTGCTCGCACGGGCCCCAGCGACCCACACGTGGTCCAAGCGGCTCACCAAATGGTACCTGGCTCCTCCCCAGCGCACTCCCGGGGCCCTGCGACCACATGCGGGGTCCCAGCGGCTGGCGAAATGATCCCTGGCACCTCCCCAGTGATCGCACAAGCCCC
This sequence comes from Huso huso, assembly GCA_036884735.1. NCBI lineage: Eukaryota > Metazoa > Chordata > Actinopteri > Acipenseriformes > Acipenseridae > Huso > Huso huso. Next base: position 40,523,925 of record CM072674.1, on the reverse strand, counting down.
AGCGACCTTGCGCATGGTCACAGGGGCTCGCGAAATGATCCCTGGCTCCTCCTCAGCGATCGCTGGCCGGGCCCAGCGACCTCGCGCTGGGTCCCAGCGGCTTGTCAAATGCTCCCTGGCCCTTCCCCAGCGCGCCCGAGGCCCAGCGACTTTGCGCAGGGTCCCATCGGCTCGCCAAATGTCACCTGGCTCCGCCCCAGCGCAACCACGGGGCCCAGCGACTTCACGCGGAGTCCCAGCAGCTTGCCAAATGGGCCCTGGCCCCTCCCGAGTTCGCGCACAGGCCCCAGCAACCCCGCGCAGGTTCCAGCGGCTTACCAAATGGATCCAGGCACCTCCCCATCATGCGCATTGGGACCAGCGACCCCGCACGTGGTCCCAGCGGTTCTCCAAATGGTCCCTGGTACCTCCCAAGCGCACGCACTGGGCCCAGTGACCTCGCGCGTTGTCCCAGAGGCTCGCCAAATGGTCCCTGGCACCTCCCCAGCACGCTCCCATTCCCCACTGACGCAGCGTGGGGTCCCAGCAGCTCGACAAATCGTCCCTGGCACATCCCCAGCATGCACACGGACCCTAGGGACTTCGCACGGGTTCCCAGCAGCTCTCCAAATGTTCCCTGGCACGTCCCCAGCGAGCGCCCTGGACCCAACGACCCTGTCGGTTCCCCAGAGGCTCGCCAAATGGTCCCTGGCACCACCCCAGCATGCGCACTGGGCACAGCGACACCGCGCGGGGTCCAAGCGGCTCACAAATGGTCCTTGTCACATACCCAGCACGCTCCACGGGCCCCAGTGACCTGCACAGGGACCCGAGGGGCTCGCCAAACTATCCCTGGCGGCTCCCCAATGCGCCAAGCCGGACCCCAGCGACCCGCTGGGGTCCCAGCTGCTCAACAAATGGTTCCTGGTACCTCACAAGCATCGCCCACTGGCTCCAGCGACCCCGAACGGGGTCCCAGCGGCTCGCCGAATGGTCCCCGGCACCTCACCAGCGCAAGCACTGGGCCCAGCGACCCAGCGCGGGCTCCCAGCGGCTCGCAAATGGTCCCTGGCACATCCCAGCGTGCGCACGTGGCCCCACAACCTCGCGCATGGTCCCAGAGGCTCGCCAAACGGTCCCTGGCACCTCCCCAGTGATCGCACGGCCCCAGTGACCTCGAGCAGGGTCCCAGAGGCTTGCCAAATGGTCCCTTGCATATCCCCAGCGCACGCACGGGCCCCAGGGACTTCGCACGGGTTCCCAGCGGCTCTCCAAATGTTCCCTGGCATGTCCCCAGCAAGCGCCCTGGTCCCAACGACGCTGTGCGGGTTCCAAGAGGGTCGCCAAATGGTCCCTGGCACCTACCCAGCGCGCACACAGGGCCAAGCAACCACGCATGGGGTCCCAGCGGCTCACAAATGGTCCCTGGCACCTCCCCAGCACGCTCCCATTACCCACTGACGCAGCGTGGGGTCCCAGCAGCTCGACAAATGGTCCCTGGCACCTACCCAGTGCACGCACAGTGCCCAGCATCCACACGCGGGGTCCCAGTGGCTCACCAAATGTTCCCTGGCACCTCCCCAGCATGCGCACTGGGCCCCAGGGACTTCACACGGGTTCCCAACGGCTCTCCAAATGTTCCCTGGCACGTTCCCAGCGAGCGCCCTGGACCCAACGATCCTGTGCAGTTTCCCAGAGGCTCGCCAAATGGTCCCTGGCACCTACCCACTACGATGTGATAGGTGTTACAGAAGGTGTTACAGAAACTTGGTTGTCTGAGAGTGATGGAGACGAATATAATATCAGTGGGTACACACTGTATAGGAAAGACAGGCAGGACAGAAGAGGCGGAGGGGTAGCGCTATACATAAGAAATAGCCTTGAAGCCCAGGTGTTAAATCAGGACAAAGAAAACAATGCAGAATCAATATGGGTCAGAATAATGGACACAAATTCAAAGGGCATAATAATAGGAGCATGCTATAGACCCATGTAAATTCAGGCGCTGAGCAAAATAATCTGTTGTACAATGACATTAGAAATGCGTGTAGAAAAGGAGAAGCCATACTAATGGGGGATTTCAACTTCCCCTGTATAAAATGGGAAAACCCGATGGGGGGCACGTGGACGAAATTGAAATGGTGGAAATGACAAATGACTGCTTCCTAACCCAATTTGTCAAGGCACCGACTAGAGGGGGAGGCATGCCTTGATTTAGTCTTTTCAAATAATGAAGACAGAATAACTAAAACAGAGGTCAGAGAGCCATTGGCAAACTCAGACCACAACATGGTCTCATTTGAAATATTTTTTAAAACCCCAAAAGTAATGACTAAAGCTAAGGTTTACAATTTTAGAAAAGCAAACTATGAAGGTATGAAACAGAGACTAACAGAAGTAGATTGGAGTAAAATAGAAAACATCCACAGAAAAAGGGTGGCTGTCTTTTAAAAATGTAGTACTAGAGGCACAAAACAATTACATCCCAAAAGTAGACAAATCTAAATCTAAAACAAAATGGCCAAAATGGTTTAATAGATCAATTAAAAAAATATTCAGCGAAAAAAAAGGCACTTTACAGAGCGTTTAAAGGGACCAAAAACAAAGCACACAGAAAGAGTACTTGGAACTGCAAACACAAGTCAAAAGGAAGTTAGAAAGGCCAAGAGAGAGATAGAAATCAATATTGCTAAGGGGCTAAAACCAATTCAAAATGTTTTTCCAATATTATAACAGCAAGAGAACATTCAAAGAGGAGGTTAAATGTCTAAGAGACACAAATGGCAAAATCATAGATGAAGAAAAAAAAATAGCAAATATATTAAATGATTACTTTTCACAGGTTTTTACAAAGGAGGACACAGACAACATGCCCCACATGTCGACCTGTTCCTATCCAGTTTAAATAACTTTAGCATAACAGAGGCAGAAGTGTTAAAGGGACTAGGAGCTCTTAAAATAAACAAATCCCCTGGGCCGGATGAGATCCTCCCAATAGTACTCAAAGAAATGAAAGAAGTTATTTACAAGCCGCTAACCAAGATCATGCAACAGTCTCTTGACACAGGGGTTGTACCGATGGACTGGAAAATAGCAAACGTAATACCGATCCACAAAAAGGGAGACAAAACTGAACCAGGTAACTACAGACCAATAAGCCTGACTTCTATTATATGTAAACTTATGGAAACTATAATAAGATCCAAAATGGAAAATTACCTATATGGTAACAATATCCTGGGTGACAGCCAGCATGGTTTTAGGAAAGGGAGATCATGTCTAACTAACCTACTTGACTTTTTTGAGGATGCAACATTGAAAATGGACAACTGCAAAGCATACGACATGGTCTATTTAGATTTCCAGAAGCTTTTGACAAAGTCCCGCATAAAAGATTAATTCTCAAACTGAACGCAGTAGGGATTCAAGGAAATGCATGCACATGGATTAGGGAGTGGTTAACAGGTAGAAAACAGAAAGTACTGATTAGAGGAGAAACCTCGAAATGGAGTGAGGTAACCAGTGGTGTACCACAGGGATCAGTATTAGGTCCTCTGCTATTCCTAATCTACATTAATGATTTAGACTCTGATATAGTAAGCAAACTCGTTAAATTTGCAGGCGACACAAAAATAGGAGGAGTGGCAGACACTGTTGAAGCAGCAAAGGTCATTCAAAATGATCTAGACCGCATTCAAAATTGGGCAGACACATGGCAAATGAAATTTAATAGAGAAAAGTGTAAAAAAGTATTGCATGCGGGCAATAAAATGTTCATTATAAATATCATATGGGAGATAGTGAAATTGAAGAAGGAACTATGAAAAAAGACCTAGGAGTTTATGTTGACTCAGAAATGTCTTCATCTAGACAATGTGGGAAGCTATAAAAAAGGCTAACAAGATGCTTGGATATATTGTGAGAAGTGTTGAATTTAAATCAAGGGAAGTAATGTTAAAACTCTACAATGCATTAGTAAGACCTCACCTAGAATATTGTGTTCAGTTCTGGTCACCTCGTTACAAAAAGGATATTGCTGCTCTAGAAAGAGTGCAAAGAAGAGCAACCAGAATTATCCCGGTTTTAAAAGGCATGTCGTATGCAGACAGGCTAAAAAGAATTGAATCTATTCAGTCTTGAACAAAGAAGACTACTGCGATCTGATTCAAACATTCAAAATCCTAAAAGGTATAGACAATGTCAACCAGGGGGACTTCTTTGACTTGAAAAAAAAAAAAAAACCCAGGGGTCATAAATGGAGATTAGATAAAGGGGCATTCAGAACAGAAAATAGGAGGCACTTTTTTACACAGAGAATTGTGAGGGTCTGGAACCAACTCCCCAGTAATGTTGTTGAAGCTGACACCCTGGGATCCTTCAAGAAGCTGCTTGATGAGATTCTGGGATCAATAAGCTACTAACAACCAAACGAGCAAGATGGGCTGAATGGCCTCCTCTCGTTTGTAAACTTTCTTATGTTCTTATGTTCTTACCCAGCGCGCACACAGGGCCAAGCAACCACGCATGGGGTCCCAGCGGCTCACAAATGGTCCTTGTCACATACCCAGCACGCTCACGGGCCCCAGCGACCTTGCACAGGGTCCGAGGGGCTCGCCAAACTATCCCTGGTGGCTCCCCAATGCGCGCACGGGCCCCAGCGACCCCGCACAGGGTCCCAGCTGCTCAACAACTGGTTCCTGGCACCTCACAAGCACACGCACTGGCTCCAGCGACCCGTGCGAGGTCCCAGCGGCTCAAAAAAATAGTCCCTGGCACATCCCCAGTGCACGGGACCACAGTGAATCGCCGCGTGGTCCCAGCGTCTCGCCAAATGGTCCCTGGCTCCTCCCCAGCGTGCGCTGGGGCCCAGAAACCACGCGTGGGGTCCCAGCAGCTCGCCAAATGGTCCCTGGACCCTCCCAAGCAAGCGCCCCAGCAACACCAGGGGTCCCAGCATCCCAGCAACACGACCCCAGGGGTCCCAGCGTCCCCGCCAAATGGTTCCTGGCTCATCCCCAGCGTTGGCACGGTACCCAGCGACCACTGGGGTCCCAGCGTCCCATGCGGTCCCTTGCACCTCCCAAGCTCATCCCAAGCCCAGTGGCTCGCCAATTGTACCTGGCTCATTCCAGCATTGGCACGGGACCCAGCTGCAGGGGTCCCAGTGGCTCACCGAATGGTCCCTGGCACCTCCCAAGTGCTTGCACAGGGCCCATGGACCCCGGGGCCCAGTGGCTCGGCCGGGGGCACCCAGTGGCTACCGCGACCCGTGTGGGATCCCATTCCCTCGCCAAATGGTCCCTGGACCCCCAGCGTGCACAGGTTCCAGCAAACCAAGCGGGTCCCATCAGCTCTCAAATGGTCCCTGGCACATCCCCAGCGCTCACGGACCCCAGCGACTAAAGCACGGGGTCCCAGTGGCCCTCCGGTACCTGGTCCCCCAGCGTTGGGGACCCAGCGACCCGCAGCGGGGTCCCAGCGGGCCCCAGCTCATACCCGTGCAATCACAGGCCATCAACCAGCGGGGTAAGAGCGTAAAATGGTCCCTGGCCCCTCCCAACGTGCACAGTGCCCAGCATCCACGCTGGGTCCCATCAGCTTGCAAATGGTCCCTGGCACATCCCCAGCGTGGCACGGACCCCAGTGACTTTGCAAGGGTCCCAGCGTCTCTCAAATGGTAACTGGCACCTCCCCCAGCAAAGTACGGGACCCAGCGACCCCATGCTTGGTCTCAGCAGCTCGGCAAATGGTCCCAAAACCTATCCAGCGCCTCACAGGGGGTCTCAGGTACCCAGTGCCCAATGGCTCGCAAATGGTCCCTGGCACATCCCCAGAGAGTGCACAGACCCCATCCGACTTCGGACGGGGTCCAAACAGCTCACCCAATGGTCCCAGGCACCTCCCAGTGTGCGCACGGGGCCCAGTGACTTAAAAGGGTCCCAGCAGCTCCAGCTCATCACCAGCGGGCATGGGAACCAGCGACCCCAAGACGGGGTCACAAATGGTCCATGGCACATCCCAGCATGCCCACGGGGCCCAGTGACCCCCGCCCCCAGTGACCAAATGGTCTCTGGCACCTCCCCAGCGGCCATTAGGGTCCCAGCGTCCCAGTGGCGCCAAATGGTAACTGGCATCTCCCCAACACAAGCACGGGACCCAGCAACCCTGTGCGGGGTCCCAGCAGCTTGGCAAATGGTCCCAGGCACCTATCCAGCGCACTCACAGGGCCCAGCTACCACAGCGTGTGGTCCCAGTGACTTCATAAATGGTCACTGGCACATCCCAGAGCCGCACGACCCCATCGACTTTGGACGAGGTCCAAACAGCTCGCCGAATGGTCCCTGGCACCTCCCCAGTGTGAGCACGGGCCCATTGACCCAGCGGGGTCCCAGTGGCTCGCCGAATGGTCCCTGGCACCTTACCAGCATGAGCACGGGCCCCAGCGACCCCGTCAAGGGGTCCCAGCGGCTCGCCAAATGGTCCATGGCTCCTACCCAGCCCCGCGCAAGGCCCAGCAACCACGCACGGATTCCCAGCAGCTCACAAATGGTCCCTGGCTCATCCCCAGCGTGGGCACGGGACCCAGCGACTACGCTAGGGGTCCCAGCAGGCTCGCCAAATGGTCCCTGGCTCCTACCCAGCGCATGCACGGGCCCTAGCGATTTCTAGCGGGATCCCAGCGGCTCACCAAATGTTATCTGGCTCCTCCCAGTGTGCACAATGGGCTCTATGACCCAGCGGGCTCCCAGCGGCTGCATAAAATTGTCCCTGGCTCGTACCCAGTGCAAGCACAGGGCCCTGCAACCACAGCGTGTGGTCCCAGCAGCTCGCCAAATGGTCCCTGGAACCTCCCCAGCGTGTGCACGGGGCCCAGTGACCCCGCGCGGGGTCCCAGCAGCTCACCAAATGGTCCCTGGCACCTCCCCAGTGTGCGCACAGGTCCCACCGACCCCGCGCGGGGTCCCAGTGGCTCACAAAATGGTAACTGGCACCTCCCAGGACAAGCAGGCCCCAGCGACCCCGTCTGCGGGGTCCCAGTGGCTCGCATATTGGTCCCTAGCACATCCCCAGAGCGCGCACGGACCCCATCGACTTCACACAGGGTCCAAACAGCTCGCCAAATGCTCCCTGGCACCTCCCCAGCACGTGCACAGGCACCAGCGATCCCAGGCCCGGTCACAGCCTATCACCAAATATACCCTGACACCTCCCAGCACACGCACTGGGCCCAGCGTCCCCCTGCGGGGTCCCAACGGGCACATGCCAAAGGTCCCAGCGGCTTCGCCAAATGGTCCCTGGCTCCTATCCAGCGGCGCACAAGGCCCAGCAACCACGCGGATTCCCAGCAGCTCGCAAATGGTCCCTGGCACATCCCAGCACGGGCACAGGCCCCAGCAACTTTCGAGGGTTGCCAGCTGCTCAGCGAAATGGTCTCTGGCACATCCCCAGCGTGCGCCGGACCCCAGCGACCCGTGCTGGGTCCCAGCGGCTCGCCAAATGGTCCCTGGCTCCTACCCAGCGCGCTGGGGCCCAGCAACCACGCACGGATTCCCAGCAGCTCGCAAGTGGTCCCTGGCACATCCCCAGCACGGGCACAGGCCCCAGCAACTTGCGAGGGCTGCCAGCGGCTCGCGAAATGGTCTCTGGCACATCCCCAGCGCGCGCCCCACCCGGGCCACAGCGATTTCTAGCGGGGTCCCAGCAGCTCACCAAATGGTACCTGGTTCCTCCCCAGCACGTGCACTGGCCCCACGACCTCGTGCAGGGTCCCAGAGGCTGGCCAAATGGTCCCTGCCACATCCCCAGCGGGCACATGGACCCCAGCGACTTCGCGCGGGGTCCCAGTGTCTCGCCAAATGGTTCCTGGCTCATCCCCAGCGTGGGCACAGGACCCCCGACCCGATGGGTCCGGCGGCTCGCCGAATGGTCCCTGGCACCTCCCCAGTGCGCCCACGGGCCCATGGACACCGTCTTGCGGGTTCCAGTGGCTTCGCCCGAATGGTCTCTGGCACCTTACCAGCACGCGCACGGGCCCCAGCGACCCCACGCGGGTTCCCAGCGGCTCGCAAAATTGTCCCTGGCTCGTGCCCAGTGCAAACACAGGGCCCTGCAACCATGCGTGGGGTCCCAGCAGCTTGCCAAATGGTCCCTGGCACCTCCCAGCGCGCTGGGCCCAACAACCGCACCGCGAGATCACAGCGGCTCACCAAATGGTCCCTGGCAACTCCCAGCGTGCGCACAGGGCCCACCAAACCCGTCTTGGCGGTCCCAGTGGCTCGCTAAATGTTAACTGGCACCTCCCAGCACAAGCACGGGCCCCAAGCGACCCGTCGGGGTCCCATCTGCTTGCCAAATGGACCCAGGCACCTTCACAGCACATGCATGGGCCCCAGCGACCCGTCTTGGGGTCCCAGCAGCTCTCCAAATGGACCCTGGCACCTCCCAGCGCCGCCCAGTCCCAAGCGACCCAGCGGGATCCCAGCGGCTCGCCAGTGGTCCCTGGCACCTTACCAGCGTGGCATCTCAGGCTCCAGCGACTTCGCGTCTGGTCCCAGCGACTTCGCCAAATGGTCCCTGGCTCCTACCTACCCCGCGGGGCTCAGTGACTTCGCCCGGGGTCCCTCGCCAAATGGTCCCTAGCCCCTCCCCAGTGCAACCACGGGGCCCAGCGACTTCACACGGGGTCCCAGCAGCTTGCCAAATGGGCCCTGGCCCCTCCCAGTGCACGCCGCGGGGACCAGCGACCACCTTGGGGGTTCCTGCGGCTCGCCAAATTGCCCCTGGCACCTCCCCTCTGCACGCACACGGGGGCCCAGCAACCTCGCGCGGATCCCAGAGGATCGCCAAATGGTCCCTAGCACCTCCACAGCGTGCGCACGGGGCCCAGCGACCTCGCGCAGGGTCCCAGAGGCTTGCCAAATGGTCACTAGCTCATCCCCAGCGAGGGCCCCACCCCACCGACTTCGCCGCGGGTTCCCATCGGCTTGCCAAATGGTCCCTGGCCCGAGCTCACATGGGCTAGCGACTTCGCACGTGCTCCAAGCGGCTCACCAAATGGTACCTGGCTCCTCCCCAGCGCGCGCCCGGGGCCCTGCGACCACACTCGGGTTCCCAGCGGCAGGCGAAATGATCCCTGGCACCTCCCCAGCGATCGCACAGGCCCCAGCGACCTCGCGCAGGGTCACTGGGGCTCGCGAAATGGTCCCTGGCTCCTCAGCAATCGCACAGGCCCAAGCGACGTCGCACAGGGTCCCAGCGGCTTGTCAAATGCTCCCTGGCCCCTCCCCAGCGCACGCCCGAGGCCCAGCGACTTTGCGCTGGGTCCCAGAGGCTCGCCAAATGGTCCCTGGCGCATCTCCATCGCATGCATAGGACCCAATGACTTTCTTGCGCCCAGGTGCCAGCGGCTCGCCAAATGGTCCCTGGTACATCACCAGAGTGTGCACAAGCCCCAGTGACTTTCGCGGGGGGTCCAAGCAGCTTGCCACATCGTCCCTGTTCCCTCCCCAGCGTGCCCACGGGGCCCAGCGACCACACGCAGGTTCCTAGCAGCTTGACAAATGGTCCCAGGCACATCCCCAGCGCGCATGGGCCCCAGCGACTTCGCAAGGGGTACCATCGGCTCGCGGAATGGTCCCTGGCACATCCCAAGCGTGTGCACGGGCCCTAGCGACATCGTGAGGCGTCCCAGCGGCTCGCCAAATGTTCCCCTGCACCTCCCATCACCGCACAGGGCCCAGCGAACCCGTGCGGGGTCCCAGCGGCTCGCCAAATGGTTTCTGGCACATCACCAGTACGCACATGCTCGGGCATCAGCAACCACGCGCGGGGTCCCAGCAGCTCGCCAAATGGTCCCTGGCACCTCCCCAGCGCGCACACTGACCCCAGCTACCAGGCGTGGAGTCAAGCGGCTGCATAAATGATCCCTGGCACATCCCAGCAGCAGCGCAGGCCCCCAAACATCGCAAGGGGTCCCAGCGGCTTGCCAAATGGTCCCTGGCCCCTCCCCAGCATGCACACGGGGCCCAGCGACCCCTTGCGGGGTCCCAACGGCTCACCAAATGGTCCCTGGCACCTCACCAGCGGCGAAAGGGCCCCAGCGGCTGCGCGAAATGGTCCCTGCTCTACATCCCGGCGCTGGGCCCAACTGCGGGGGTCCCAGAGAGGTTAATTGCCAGGGTACCTCCCAGGACGTGGGCCAAAAGCGACCCCTGTGGGGGGATCCAGCGGTTGCCAAATGGTCCCTGGCCCCTCCCAGCACGTGCACATGGATGAGTGACTCTGCACAGTGTCCCAGAGGCTGCCAAATGGTCCCTGGCACCTCCCCTCGCGTGCACAGGGCAGCGACCCCGTCGAGAACCAAGCGACTTGCCAAATTGTTCCTGGCTCCTCCCAGCGTCGCCCCCGGGCCCAGCAACCAGCGCGGGGTCCCAGTGGCTCACCAAATGTTCCCTGGCACCTCCCAGCATGCGCACTGGGCACAGCAACACCGCGCAGGTTTCCAGCGGTTCGCCGTCGTCCCTGGCACATCCCCAGCGGCGCCCTGGACCCAACGACCCTGTGCAGGTTCCCAGAGGCTCGCCAAATGGTCCCTGGCACCTACCCAGCGCACACAGGGGCCAAGCAACCCACGCATGGGGTCCCAGCGGCTCACAAATGGTCCTTGTCACATACCTAGCACGCTCATTGGCCCCAGCGACCTTGCACAGGGTCCGAGGGGCTGGCCAAACTATCCCTGGCGGCTCCCCAATGCGGCGCCCGGGCCCCAGCGACCCTGCACAGGGTCCCAGCTGCTCAACAAATGGTTCCTGGCACCTCACAAGCACACGCACTGGATCCAGCGGCCCGTCGCGAAGTCCCAGCGGTTCGACAAATGGTCTCTGGCACCTCCCCAGCGCACACAGGCCCCAGAGACCCAGTGCGGGTCCGAGCGGCTTGACAAATGGTCCTGGCACCTCCCCGGTATGTGCACTTGTCCCAGCGACCCGTGTGGGGGTACCAGCGCACGCCAAACAGTCCCTGGCACCTCCACAGCACGCACACAGGGAAAGCGACGCGGTGTGGGGTCCCAGCGGATCGCCAAACGGTCCCTGGCACCTCCCAGCATGCTCCCAATCCCCACCGATGCCGTGCGGGGTCCCAGCAGCTCGCTAAATGGTCCCTGTCACCTCCCCTAGCGCACTTGACCCTGTGACCTTGCACAGGGTACGAGGGCTCGCCAAACTATCCCTGGCGGCTCCCCAATGCGACTAAGGGTCCCAGATGCTCCTCAAATTGCCCCTGGCACCTCACCAGCACACGCACTGGCCCCAGCGATCCCATGCGGGGTCCCAGCGGATCGACAAATGGTCCCTGGCACCTCCCAGCACACACGGGCCCCAGAGACACCGCACGGGTTCCCAGTGGCTCACTAAATGGTCCCTGGCAAATCCCAGCTCGCGCCCAGTCCCCACCCCCCGTGGGGTCCCAGCAGCTTGCCTAATGGTCCCTGGCACCTACCAGTGCACGCCAGGGCCCAGCAACCCGCCAGCAGGGGTCCCAGCGGCTCCGCAGAAATTCTCCCTGGCCCATCCCCCAGCATGCGCACAGCCACAGAGATCCAGCGCTGGGTCACAGCGTCCCGCCAAACGGTCCCTGGCACCACTACAGCAAGCCCCTGGACTCCAGCGCCCCTGGGTCCGGTCCAGAGCTCGCCATGTTGTCCCTGGCACCTACCCAGCACGCAACTGGGCCCCCAGCGACCCCCTGCGGGATCCCAGAGGCTCGCCAAATGGTCCCTGGCACCTACCCAGCACGCCACAGGACCAAGCAACCCAGCGTTGGGTGACAGCGGCTAACCAAACTATCCCTGGCAGCTCCCCAATGCGCTGTGGGGTTTAGCGACCCGCGGGTACCAGCGGCACTCAAAAATTCCCTTTTACCTCCACAGCATGCACACAGGGCAAAGCGGCGCCAGTGTCGGGTCCCAGCGGATCGCCAAGCGGTCCTGGCATCAACGCTCCCAAAACCCACTGGCGCCCTGGCACCTACCCGGTGCGGTCCCAGCAGCTCGCCAAATGATCCCTGGCACCCTGCAAGTGCACACAGTGCCCAGCCCAATCGGGGGTCCCAGCGGCTCGCCAAATGGTCCCTGGCACCTACCAAGCACGCCACTGGGCCCAGCAACCCGCGTTGGGTCTGGGATCCCAGAGGCCCTCCCAGCCAAATGGTCCCTGGCACCTACCCAGCACGCAAATCAAATAATTTCGACCAAGCAACCCCTGCGTTGGGTCCCAGGCGGATCGCAAACTGTCCCTAGCACCCGCCCGGTCCCAGCGTCATGGGGCCTTGGACACCTCCCGGCACTGAAGGTTGGATCCCAAATGGACAATCCATATACAAGCTCCGCATGGGTCCCAAACCCTGGGGGGTCCCAGCTGCTCGCCAAATGTCCTCTCTGGCAACTCCCCCAGGCTGGACAACTGGGGTCCCAGCTGCGATAAATGGTCCTTGGCACCTCCCAAACCGCATTTACGGGCCCCAGTGACCCAGCGTTGGGTTTTCGCCAATCCATCCGTTCGAACTACCCCCCTCTGCTGCCATTCCGTCCCTGCCGCCTCCCCAGCGTCCCGTTCCCAGCTGCTCTCCAAATGGTCTCTGGCAACTCCCAGCATGCACAGGCTACAGCAACTTTGCGGACCTAACAGCGGCTTCAAACGTCCCTGGCACCTCCCCAGCGACCCGTCGACCAGCGGGGACCCAGCGGCTCTCAAAAAGTCCCCTGCCCTCCCAGCGTCGCCCACAGGGCCCAGCGACCCCCCGTGATGTCCCATCTGCTTCGCCACATGGACCTGGCACCTCCCCAACACTCACTGGGCCCAACAACCGCTGGGGTCCCAGCAGCTTGCCAAATGGTCCCTGGCACCTCCCCAGTGGTGCCCAGTCCCCATCGACCCAGCGGGGGTCCCAAACAGCTCGCCAAATGGTCCCCTACCACCTCCCAACCCCGCAGCAGGAGGGCCAAATGGTCTGGCAACCCATCGCCGCAGTCCCAGCGTTGGGTCAAGCGGATCAAATGGTCCCTAGCACCTCCCCAGCAGCGTCACGACCCCATCGACCCAGACAGGGTCCAAACTATACCAAGCCAAATGGTCCCTGGCCCCTCCCCAGCAGCTCGCCCCATGGGGCTCCCCATTGCCCGCCGACTGGTCCCCGCGGATCCCAGCTGCTCAAAATGGTCCCTGGCACCTCCCCCAGCAGGCGCACTCCAATCCATCCCTGGCACCTGTTCCTCCCAGCGGCACCCTGAAATGGGTCCCTGGCACCTCCCCCAGCAGGAGCTACACCAGGGGTACCAGCGCCTGGTCCCTGGCACAGCGGCAAACGGTCCCTGGCACCTCCTCAGGACGCACGGGCCCCCAGCGACCTCGCGCGGGGTCCCAGAGGCTGCCAAATGGTCCTGGCACCTTCCAGCGCCCGCCATCGGGCCCAGCGACCCCGGGAGGTCCCAGGAGGCTCGCCCCAGCGGTCCCTGGCACCTCCCCCGCTCGCGCTCCCAGTACCCCAGCAGCTTCCCACGCCGGGGTCCCAGAGGCTTGCCAAATGGTCCCTGGCACATCCCCATCGCACGCTCCAAACACGGACCACAGTGAATCCCAGCGTGGGGTCCCAGCGCCTTGCCAAATGTACCTGGCTCATCCCCCAAGGAGCAGACACGACCAGGGACCCATGGACCCAGGACACGGGGTTCCAGTGACTCGCTGAATGGTCCCTGGTACCTTATCCCAGCACAAGCATACAGGCCCAGTGGGGCACCGTCGTTGTCCCAGGCACCTCCCAGCCAAATGGTCCTGGCTCCTACCCAGCGCTGGGTCCCAGCAAACCAAACGCAGGGTCCCATCAGCTCTCAAATGGTCCCTGGCACATCCCAGCGCGCCACGGACCCACTCACTAACACGGGGGGTCCCAACGTCCCTCCAAATGGTCCCTGGCTCATCCCCAGGGGTTGTACGGGACCAGCGACCCCGCCAAATGGTCCCAGCGGCTCACCCGAATGGTCTCTGGCACCTCCCAAGCACATCCCGCGCCTAACGCTGGGCCGTCAAATGTACCTGGCTCATCCCCAGCGGGGTCCCAGTGGCCCTGGCCCGAATGGTCCTGGCACCCATTACCCACATGGTCCCTGCACCTTGCTTACCTTTGCGAGACCCCAGCGACCCCGTCAGGGGGTCCCAGGCTCGCCACATGGTCCCTGGCTCCTACCCAGCGGGCACAGGTCCCAACAAATAGCCTTGGGTCCTTCAGCTCTCAAATGGTCCCTGGCACATCCCAAGCAGCGCTGCGGGCCCTAGCGATTTCTAGCGGGATCCCAGCTCACCAAATGTTACCTGGCTCCTCCCCAGTGCGGCGCCTGAACTCTGTTTCCTTGCGGGTCCCAGTGGCTCATGGTGTGTCTGCTGCCTCCCAGCACGTTACACAGGGCCCAGCAACCGATGCAGGGACCCAGCAGCTCGCTAAATGGTCCCTGGCTCTTCCCCAGCGTGCACACAGGGTCCAGCAACCAGCGGTGTCCCAGCAGCTGCTATAGGCATCCCTGGCACATCCCAAGCAGCAGCGCTGGGTCCAACAACCCGCAGCGCGCAGGGTCCCAGCGGCTCGCCAAATCATCCCTGGCACCTCCCCAGCGTGCGGTCAGGACCCAGCGACTTCGCGCCTTGTCCCAGCGGTTCACCAAATGGTCCCTGGTTCCTACCCTAACGCGCACAGGGCCCAGTGACTTCGCCGGGGTCCCTCACCAAATGGTCGTTAGCCCCTCCCAAAGCGCAACCACGGGACCCAGCGACTTCACAGGTGGTCCCAGCAGCTTGCCAAATGGTCCCTAGCCCCACCCAGTGTGCACTGGGCCCAGCGACCTCGCCCCAGGGTCCCAGAGGCTGTAAAATGGTCCATAGCACATCCCCAACACGCCACGGGCCCCAGCGACATCGCACGGGTTCCCAGTGGCTTGTCAAATGCTCCCTGGCCCATCCCAAGCGCCGCCTGAGGCCCAGCGACTTTGCACAGGGTCCCAGAGGCTCGCCAAATGTCACCTGGCTCCGTCCCAGCGTGCCTGCAGGGGCCCAACGACACCGCCGCAGGGTCCCAGCGGCTTGCCAAATGGTCCTGGCACATCCCAGTCGCGCGCATGGGACCCAGTGTCTTTACGTTGGGTCCCAGCAGCTCGCAAATGTCCCTGGAACATCTGCAGTAGTGCAAGCCCCAGCGACTTTCTTGCGGGGTCCCAGCGGCTCGCCAAATGGTACCGTGTTCCCTCCCCAGCGTGCCCACGGGGCCAGCGACCACCACCAGGCTCCCAGCTAAAATAACAAATGGTCCTGGCACCTCCCCAGCGCCCTCATGGGCTCCAGCGACTTTGCGGCGTCCGTCCCAGCGGCTAACCAAATGGTACCTGGCTCCTCCCCAGCGGCGCGCATGGGGAGCAGCGGCGCCAAGCGGGATCCCAGCGGCTCGCCAATTCATCCTGGACCACCCAGCGTGCGCTCAGGCCCCAGTGACTTGACGCCTGGTCCCCCCTGGCTCCCTACCCTGGCCTTAAATGGTCCCTGTAAATTGCCTCCTCCCAAAGCGTCCCCAACGACCCGCTCTGTCCCAGCTCCCAAATGTTCCCTGGCCCCTCCCAGTGTGCACGAGCCAGCCCCGGGGCTGCCCAGTGACCCCCAGCGACCCCAGCGTTTCCTGGTGGTCCCAGGGGCTTGCCAAATGGTCCCTGGCCCCTCCCCAGGCGCGCACGGGGCCCCAGACCTGGCGCGACGGGTGGGTTTCCTGGTCCTTCCCCCCCAGCTCGATGCAGGTTCCCATGGTCCCCGTGGCGGGGTCCCCACGGTCCGGGCCCCTGACCTCCTCCAACTCCCGGGGTCCCAGCAGGGGCCCAGACTTCATCAAATGGTCCCTTAGCACCTCCAAAGCCTGCTCCTCCTCAAGGGCACGACCTCGCGAGCAACGAACGCGGGTTCCAGCGGCTCGCAAATGGTCCCTAGGCACCTCCCCAGCATGCGCACTGGGCCCAGCGACCTCAGCGCGTTGGTCCCAGAGGTTCGCCAAATGGTCCCTGGCACCTCCCCAGCACCCACGGGCTTCAACTACTTACCCAGGTTCCCCATCATGGCTTGCCAATGGTCACCTCCCCAGCGGTTCATGGGGCCCCAGCGATCCCAAGTGCACTGGTCCCAGCGCGTTATCACCAAATGGTACCTGGCTCCTCCCAGCGCGTGCACGGGCCCTGCACTTTACGCGGGTCCCAGCGGTCCCTGACAAAAATGATCCTGGCCCCTCCTTCAGTGATCGCACAAATAGACCCAGCGACCCAGCGCGCGGATGGGGACAGGGGCTCAAATGAAATGGCACCTCCCATCCCTGGGCCAGCGACCCCTGTCCCAGCGGCGCCAAATTGTCCCATTAGCGACCTCGCCCAGGGTCCCCGCGCGTTGTCCCAGAGGCTCAAATGGTCCCTGGCACCTCCCCAGCGCGTGAGGGTCGGCCCCAGCGACTTTGTGCGGGGTCCCATCGACTCGCCAAATGTCCAGCTCCTGCCCGTCGCCCCCAGCGACAACCCTCCCAGGGCCCAAATGGCGACAACAGTGCCGCAATTGCACAGTCCCAGCAGCTTGCCGAATGGGCCCTGGCCCTCCCAAGCAGTTCGGGGGGCCCAGGCCCCAGCCCAACCCAGCAAATAATCCCTGGCACCTCCCAGCGTGGGCACCAAAATGGATCCAGGCACCTCCCCAAATGGTCCCTGGGACCTCCAGCGACCCGCCGTGGGGTCCCAGTTCTCCAAATGGTCCCTGGTACCTCCCAAGCACGCACTGGGCCCAGTGACCTCGTTGGCCAGAGGCTCGCCAAATGGTCCTGGCACCTCCCAAGCACCCGGGCCCCAGCGACTCGTGCAGGGTCCCAGCAGCTCGCCAAATGGTCCCTGGCACTTCCCAGCGGGCGCAGCCCCCCGACTTTTGCGGGGGTCCCAGCGTCTCGCCAAATGGTCCCTGCGGCATCCAGCCCGCCTGAGCCAGCGAACGGAATGGGACCCCCACCAAATGGTCCCTGGTACTCCCAAGCACCGCCCAGGCCCAGTGACCTCGCGTCCTCCCAGAGGCTAGCCAAATTGTCCCTCCCTCCATCGTGCATAGGCCCAGTGACCCAGCTGGGTCCCAGCGGCTTCCTGTAATGGTCCCTGGCATGATATCTGGCCTCCCAATTTTGCGGGGCCCAGCCCACCAAATGGTCCTGGCTCCTGCCCCTGTCTCCCAGAAATGGTCGACCTGCACCTCCCCAAGGCCACAAAATAGTTCCGTGCACACACAATGGATATCTTGTAATAGTGACCCCACGCTGGGTCCCAAAATAAATCGTGCAAATAATCCCTGACCTCTCAACCTCCCAGCGACCCAGCACGGGTTCCCAGCAGCCGTCGCCAAATGGTCCCTGGCACCTTACCAGCATGGCACCGCCCCAGAGACCCCGCAGGGTCCCAGCGTCTCGCCAAATGGTACCTGGCCTCCTCAGCGTGATATCGGGCCCAAGTAACCCTGGATGGGGGTCCCAGCGGTAAATAATAAAATGGTCCCTGGCACCAGCCCACCCCAGCGCATGGGGCCCAGCGACCCCAAATCTGTCCCAACTCGGCTGCATGAGCACCTGGTCAGCACATCGCACCTCCCCAGCATGCCCACAGGATCATCCCAGCGACCCGTGCGGGGCCCAGAGGCTCGCCAAATGGTCCCCTGGCTCCCATTGCTGCGTGGCGCTGGGGCCCAGTGGGCCTATGGTCCCAGCATGCTGGGCCCAGTGACCTGTGCGGGGCCCTGGTACCTCCCAAAATGGTCCCTGGGACATCCTCAGGGCCCAGCGACCCAGCAACCGTGGTCCCAGCGGCTGGCCAAAAGGTCCCTGGCACCTCCCCGGCACGCCGCGGCCCAGAGACCCTGGGGTCCCAGTGGGTCTCACCTCCCCAAATGGCTCTCCAAATGACCCCATGGGGTCCCATCCGGGAAATTGCACTACACCCCCAGCGACCCCAGCGCTGGGTCCCAGCAACTCGACAAATGGTCCCTGGTACCTCCCAATAATGGCGCACGTCCCCAGCGACTTCTCATAGGGTTCCAAATAGTTCGCCAAATGGAACCTAGAACCTCCCAACCGCATGTCACTGGGCCCCAGCGACCGCGCGGGGTCCCAGCAGGCTCGCCAAATGGTCTCTTGCACCTCCCAGCATGCTCACTGGTGCCAGCAACCGGCGGGGGTCCCAGCGGTCCAAATGGTCCTGGCACCTCCTCAACGTGCACGGGCCCCAGGTACCAAGTGTAGATACCCAGCGGCTCCCAAATGTGTCCCTGCACCTCCCCAGCACGCGCATGGGGCCCAGAGACCCGTGCGGGGTCCCAGCGGTTCTCCCCCCTGGCTGTGCTCCCCAGCGCCGCGCATGGGTCCCAGTGCGCGACCCGCCTATGGGGTCCCAGCGGCTCGCCAAATGGTCCCTGGTTCCTCCCCAGCGTGCGCTGAGGGACCCAGCGACCCAGCGGGGGTCCCAGCGGCTTAGCCAAATGGACCCTGGCATCTCTCCCCAGCACCACCGCGTGGTCAGCCCAAAAACCCCAAAGCGGGGTCCCAGCGTGGTCGTCAAATGGTCCTGGCCACTTCCCAAGCGCCTAGCACAGGGCCCACCCCCCCCATCCAGGGTCCCAGCGGCTTCGACAAATGGTCTCTGGCCTCCCAGCATGCTCACTGGCGACAGCGACCCGGTTCCAGGGTCCCAAATGGCTGTAGAATAATCCCTGCACCCGCCCAGTCTGTGGGCAGACTCACTGGTACCAGCGACCCCTTGGCGTCCCAGCAGATCCCAAATGGTCCCTGGCCTCCCAGCACATGCGGGGCCCAACAACTAGCGGGGTCCCAAGCGGCTCCTCCCTAAATGGGGCTGAGCCACTTCCCAGCGCCCAATGGTCCCTGGGCCCCTACCCAGGGCCCAAGATGCTTCGACCCCATGACCCGGGGTCCCAGCGGCTAATCAAATGGTCCCTAGTTCCTCCCCAGCGCCGCTGAGGCCCTCGCTGGTCCCAGCGGCTCCGGGACCCTGGTACCCCATCCAGGTCCCAAAAACCCCGCTGGGTCCCATGGCTCGACAAATTGTCCTAGCACCTCCCCAGCGCATGGGCCCACCGACCCCAGCGGGTCCCCTTCTCATGGTCTCATGTCCCACCATGCTCAGGTACCCGAATGGAACCTAGCCCCTCCCAAAGCCGCCCCAGCGTGGGCCATGACCACCAGCGGGGTCCCAGCGGCTGTCAAATGGACCCATACCCTCCCCACCCGCCTTGCGGGTACCAGCGACCCCACAGGGGTCCCAGCGGCTCGCCAAATGGTCTCATACCTCCCAGCATGCTCACTGGCCCCAGGTACCGGCGTGGGGTCCCAATGGCTCCCAAAAATCCCTGGACCCGTCCCACACGCACATGGGGCAGAAACCGTGCGGGGTCAACAGATTGCAAATGGACCCTGGCCTCCCAACATACGGGGCCCAACAACCCCAACAGGGTCCCAGCGGCTCGTCAAATAGTCCCTGGCCACTCCCCACCGCCGCCGCACGGCCCAGCGACCCCACGCTTGGGTCCCAGCGGCTCGCCAAATGGTCTCATGCACCTCCCAAGCTCACTGGTACCAGCGACCAGACGTGGGGTCCCAATGGCTCATAAAATAATCCCTGGACCTCCCAGCATGTAGACGGGCACCAGGAGCCCTTCGGGGTCCGTCTGAGTCGCCAAATGGTCCCTGGCTCCTCCCCAGCACAATCCACCACGGGCCCAGCGACCCCTACTGGGTCACAGTGGCTCGCCAAATAGTCCCTGGTACCTCCCCAGCAAACGCACTGCGCCCAGCGACCTGGCAGAGGGTCCGAGTGGCTGGACAAATGGTCCCTGGCACCTTACCAGCAGCGCCCGGGCCCCAGCGACCCTGTGCGGGGGTCCCAGCGGCTCGCCAAATGATCCCTGGCTCCCTACCCAGCGCGCACACAGGCCCAGCAACCACGCAGCGCGGGGTCCCAGCAGCTCATAAATGGTCCCTGGCACATCCCAGAGTGGGCACAGGCCCCAGCAACCGAGGGGTTCCCAGCGGCTCGCCAAATGGTTCTTGGCTCTGCCCCTGCGCATGTCATGGGGGCCCTGCGACCCTTGGTGTCCCAGCGGCTCGCCAAATGGTACCTTGCCGTCCCCAGCGTGCACTTGGGGTGCCAGCAGCTCGGCACATGGTCACTGGCACCTCACCAGCGTGCGCACGGGGCCCAGCGACCCCGCGTGGGGTCCCAGCAGCTTGCCAAATGGATCAGGCACCTCCCATCACACGCATTGGGCCCCAGCGACCCGCGTGGTCCCAGCGGTTCTCCAAATGGTCCCTGGTACCTCCCAAGCGCCACGCACTGGGCCCAGTGACCTCCTGCCCGGTGTCCCAGAGGCTCGCCAAATGATCCCTGCCACATCCCAACCGCAGGGGGCCCAGCAACGCCCGAGGTCCCAACACCTCGCAAATGGTCCCTGGCACATCCCCAGTGCACCCACGGACTAGCGGCGTTATGCGAGGGTCCCAGCGTCTCATAAAAAGTCCCTACACATCCCCAGTCGCGCCGAGCCTAGCGACTCGAGGGGTCCCAGCAACTTGCCAAATAGACCCTGGCCACTCCCAGCACACGCACGGGGCCAGCGACCCCAGCGGGGTCCGTGGCTAACAAATGGTCCCTGTCACTTACCTGCACGCGCACGGGCCCTGGCGACCCAGCGCGGGGTTCCAGCGGCATGCCAAAGATCCTGGCACCTCCCAAGCGCGCTGAGCCCCAACTACCAGGCGTAGGGGTCCAAAAGCTCCCAAAGGTCCCTGGCACATCCCCAGCAGGCGCGGGGCCCAGAGACCTTTCCGGGGTCCCAGAGGCTCGCCAAATGGTCCCTAGCCACTCCCAAGCGCATACACGGGGCTCAGAGACACAACACGGGGTCCCAGTGGCTCGTCAAATGGTGCCTGGCTCCTCCTCAGCTGCGTGGACAGGGCCCAGAAACTGCTTGTGAGGTCCCATCACCTCGTAAATGGTCCCTGGCACATCTCAGTGCGCGCACAGGCCCCGCGACTTTGCGCGGGGTCCCAGCGGCTTCCGAATGGTCCCTGGCTCATCCCAGCGGACACGGGACCCAGCGACCACGCCGCGGGGTCCCAGCGGCTAGCCGAATGGTCCCCTGGCATGCCCAGAGCGCTGCACGGGTCCAGTGACCCTGCTGGCGGGTCGAACAGCTCGCCAAATGGTACCTGACACCTCTCAGGCGCGCAAGAAAGGCCCAGCGACCCCACCGGTGTCCCAGCAGCTCACCGTCGTCTCTGGCACCTCAACAGCGATCGCACAGCCCAAGCGACCTCGCGCAGGGTCCCAGAGCTCCCAAATGGTCCTGGCACATACCCAGTGCTCGCCAGGGGCCCAGCAAACCCGTCTGCGGGGTCCCAGGGCTAGCCAAATTGTCCCTAGCACCTCCCCAAGCGCGTGCATGGGGCCCAGCGACCAGGCGGGGTCCCAGCTACTAAATTGTCCTCCTGGTACCTGCCCAGTGCACACACTCGCCCAGCGACCCCCGCAGGATCCCAGAGGCTCGTAAATGGTCCTGGCACCTCCCAGCGCTGCACGGGCCCCAGCGACTTTCTTGGCGGGTCCCAGCGGCTCGCCAAATGGTCCCTGGTACCTGCCCAGCATACCACACTCAGCCCAGCGACCCAGCCGGGATCCCAGAGGCTCGCCAAATGGTCCCTGGCACATCCCAGCACGCGCACGGGCCCCAGCGACTTCGGGGTCCCAGCGTTTCGCCAAATGGTCCTGGCACCTTACCAGCGTCCCAAGACAGGCCACATCAACCCTGAGCAGGGTCCCAGCGGCTCGCTAAATAGTCCTTGACCCTCCCAGCACGGGCCCCAGCAACTTTATGAGGGGTCCCAGCATCTGCGCCAAATGGTTTTTCCTGGCTCATCCCAGTGCTGGCATGGGACCCAGCGACCCGCAAGACGGGGTCCCAGTGGCTCGCTGTTGTCCCTGGCACCTACCAGCGCGCAACTGGGCCCCAGCGACCAGTGTGGTCCGGCGGCTGCTCAAATGGTCCCCTGGCACCTACCCAGCATGCGCACAGGACCAAGCAACCACGCGTTGGGTCACAGCGGATCAACAAACTGTCCCTAGGCACCTCCCATCCAGCGGCGTCGGGGCCCAGCAACACCGCAGCGGGGTCACAGCTCGTCAAATGGACCCTGACATATACCCAGCACCTTTTCTGGGTCCCTGCGACTTCACGTGGGGTCCAGCGACTTGCCAAATGTCACCTGGCTCCACCCAGCGTGGACACGGTCTAACGACACTGCGCGGGGTCCCAGCGGCTCGCCAAAATGTCCGTGCACCCTCCCAGCACGCTCACTGGGCCCAACAACAAGCCGCGAACCCAGCGGCTTGCCAAATGGTCCCTGGCACCTCCCAGCGTGCGCACAAGTCCCACCGACCACGCTGCGGTCCCAGTGGCTCGCAAAATGGTAACTGGCATCTCCCAGGACATGCATTTAGCGACCCCGTCAAGGGTCCCAGCAGCAACAAATGGTCCCTGGCACCTATCCCAGCGCACGCACAGGCCCAGCGCCATCGTGTGGTCCCAGCAGCTGCACTGGTCCCTGGCACATCCCAGAAGCGCCACGGACCCCATCGACTTAACACAGGGTCCAAACAGCCGGCCAAATGCTCCCCTGGCACCTCCCAGCACGCATCGGCACCAACGATCCGCGGGTCCCATCGGCTCGCCAAATGTCACCCGGCTCCACCCCAGCGTGGCACGATCCTCAACGACACTCTTGGGTCCCAGCGGCTAACCAAATGGTCCCTCGGCACATCCCCAGTGCGCCGCATGGGCCCAGTGACTTGCTCTGTGTGCCAGCGGCTTGTAATGGTCGCTGAACATCTGCAACCGCACATGGGCCCCTGTGTCTTCATGTCCCAGCGGCTTTAAATGGTCCCTGGCACATCACCAGAAACGCGCACAGCCCCAGCGCGACTTTGCGCTGGGTCCCAGCGGCTGCCAAATCGTCCGTGTTCCCTCCCAAGCGTGCCCGCAGGCCAGCGACCACCACGCCAGGTTCCCAGTGGCTTGACAAATGGTCCCTGGCATCCCAAGCGGCGCGCCAGGCTAGCGACTTCGCGGTCCCAGCGGCTAACAGGGCGGTACCTGGCTCCTCCCAGCGGCGCACGGGGAACAGCGAGCTTGTAGCGGGATCCCAGCGGCTGCCAGGTGGTCCCTGGCACCTTCCAGCGTGCGCTCAGGCCCCAGCGACTTCGCGTCTGGTCCCAGCGACTGTAAATGGTCCCCTGGCTCTACCTAAGCGCCGCGGGGCCCAGTGACCGCCGGGTCCCTCGCCAAATGGTCCCCTAGCCCCTCCCAAGCGCAACCACAGGCCCAGCGACTTCCGCAGCGGGGTCCCAGCAACATAAAGTAATTTCTGGCCTCCCAGTGCACGCATGGGACCAGCGACCACGCCGGGGTTCCTGCCGCTTCGCCGGTTGTCCCTGGCACCTCCCAACACGCCATGAGGCCCAGCAACCTCGCGCAGGGTCCCAGAGGATCGCTAAATGGTCCCTCATCCCCAGCGACGGGCCCACCGACCATGCGGGTTCCCACCGGCTTGCCAAATGGTCCTGGCCCGAGCTCACAGGCCCCAGCGACTTTGACGTGCTCAAGCGGCTCACCAAATGGTACCTGGCTCCTCCCAGCCCGCCCGGGCCCTGCGACCCGCCGCGGGTCCCAGCAGTCGCAAATGGTCCCTGGCATCCCAAGTGGGCACAGGCCCCAGCAACTTCGCTGCGAGAGTTCCCAGCTGCTCGCTAAATGGTTCTTGGCTCTGCCCCTGCGCATGTCACGGGGCCCTGCAACCAGCAGGCGGTGTCCCAGCTGCTCGCAAAATGGTACCTTTTGCCGTCCCCGTGCGCGGGGTGCCAGCAGCTCGACACATGGTCACTGGCACCTCACCAGCGTGCGCACGGGGCCCAACGACCCGCGTGGGGTCCCAGCAGCTTGCCAAATGGATCCTGTCACCTCCCCCATCACACGCATTGGGCCCAACGACCCCGCACGTGGTCCCAGCGGTTCTCAAATGGTCCTGGTACCTCCCAAGCGCACGCACTGGGCTCAGTGACCACCATGCCCGGTCCCAGAGGCTCGCAAATGATCCCTGCCACATCCCAACAACGGCGCACAGGGCCCAGCAACGTAGCGGGTCCCAGTGTCTACATAAAAGTCCTGGCACATCCCCAGTAATGCGCCCACGAGCTAGCGACTTGGCGAGGTCCCAGCAACTTAAATAGACCCTGGCCACTCCCAGCACACGCGGGGCCGTGACCCCACCGGTCCAGTGGCTGGACAAATGGTCCCCTGTCACCTTACCAGCCGCAGCAGGGGCCTGACCCAGCGCAGGGTTCCAATGGCATGCCAAAGTCCCTGGCACCTCCCCAGCGCGCACAGGCCCCAGCTACCAGGCGTATAGTCCGGGCTCCCCAAAAGGTCCCTAGCACATCCCAACACATGCAGGGCCCAGAGACCCAACTCAGGTCAGAGGCTCATAAATGGTCCCTAGCCCACTCCCAAGCGCATGCACAGGGCTCAGGAACTAACGGGGGTCCCAGTGGCAGTCAAATCAAATGCCTGGCTCCTCCCAGCGTGTGCACAGGGCCCAGCAACCGCGGGATCCCATCCTCGCAAATGGTCCCTGGCATCTCCAGTGCGCACAGGCCCCGCGCGACTGCGCGGGGTCCCAGCAACTACCGAATGGTCCCTGGCTCATCCCAGCGGGCACGGGACCCAACGACCACCTTTTGCAGGGTCCCAGCGGCTAACCCGGTCCCTGGCACATGCCCAGACGCACGGGGTCCAGTGACCCCCTGCGCGGGGGTCCGAGCAGCTCGCCAAATGGTCCTGGCTCCTCCCCAAGCGCGTACCCGGGGCCCAGCGACACCAGCGTGGGGTCCCAGTGGCTCGCCAAATGGTGCCTGGCACCTCCCAGCGCGGGTCATGGCCGGCTCGTCAAATGGTACCTGGCTCACCCCTGCTTGTCAACCCAGCGACCCCAGCAGGGGTCCCAACAGCTAACAAGTGTCCCTGGTACTGCCACGCACGCACCCAGCCCAGCGACTCCCCTGCCAAGGAGGCTCCCAGAGGCTCGCCAATAGACCCTGGCCACCCTCAGCACACGACAAGGCTCCAGCGACCCCACGCTGGGGTCCGAGGGTTGGACAAATGGTCCCCTGTCACTCCATTAGCATGCGACTCTGGGCCTATGCACTCTGCATGGTCTCCAGCGGGTATGCCAAAGATCCCTGCACCTCCCCAGCTACAAGACAGGCCCCAGCTACCAGGCTGAGTCCCAGGGCTCACCAAAGGTCCCCTGGCACATCCTCAGCACGCACGGGCCCAGAGACCCAACCGGGGTCCTAGAGGCTCGCCAAATGGTTCCTGGCCACTCTCAGCGCATGCATCGGGCTCAGAGACCCAACACGGGTCCCAGTGGATCCCAAATTTACTTACCTGGCTCCTCCCCATGGGGCCCAGGCTCCCATCACCACATAAATGGTCCTGACACATCTCCAGGGCCCCAGCGACTTTCGGGGGGTCCCAGCGGCTTAGGTCCCTCGCTCATCCCAAGCGGTCCCCAGCGATCTTACCATTCCCAGTCTTGCCAAATGGTCCCTCACCTTAGCGTCCGCTGAGGCCATCAACCTGAGCAGGGTCCCAGCGGCTCGCTAAATAGTCCCTTGACCCTCCCTAGCGGGCACGGGCCCCAGCAACTTTGCGAGGGGTCCCAGCGTCTCGCCAAATGGTACCTGGCTCATCCCCAGCTGGGCATGGGACCCAGCGACCCTTGCGGTCCCAGTGGCTTCGCCAAAGTTGTCCCTGGCACCTACCCAGCACGCAACTGGGCCCCCAGCGACCCCATGTGGTCCGGAGCGGCTCGCCAAATGGTCCCTGGCACCTACCCAGCATGCTCACAGGACCAAGCAACCACGTTGGTCACAGCGGATCACCAAACTGTCCCTAGCACCTCCCCATCGGCGTGCGGGGCCCAGCAACACCAGCGGGGTCTGGCGGCTCGTCAAATGGACCCTGGCATATACCAGCACGCCGGGTCCCTGCGACTTCGCGTGGGGTCCCAGCGGCTTGCCAAATGGTCCCTGGCACCTCCCGGCACGTGCACGGGCCCCAGTGACTTCACGTTGGGTCCCAGCGGCTCGCCCATCCCTGGCACCTCCCAGCAGCGCATGGGTCCCAGAGACCCTGCGGGGGTCCCAGCTGCTCGCCAAATGGTCTCTGGCAACTCCCCCAGCATGCACACAGGCTACAGCGACTTTAAATGGGGTACCAGCGGCTCGCAAACGTCCTGGCACCTCCCAGGGCACGCACAGACACTAGCGACCCCATGTGGGGACCCAGCGCCTAAGTATTCCGTCCCTGGCGCCTCCCAGCGTCGTTCGGCTAGCGACCCCCACGGGGTCCCATCTGCCCAAATGGACCCAGGCACCTTCACAGCACATGCATGGGCCCCAGCGACCCGTCAC
This sequence comes from Huso huso, assembly GCA_036884735.1. NCBI lineage: Eukaryota > Metazoa > Chordata > Actinopteri > Acipenseriformes > Acipenseridae > Huso > Huso huso. The sequence goes on along the minus strand of CM072674.1, from coordinate 40,497,308 downwards.
GGGGTCCCAGCGACTCTCAAATGGTCCCTGGCACCTCCCCAGCGTGAGCCCAGTTCCAGCGACCCAGCGTGGGTCCCAGCTGCTCACCAAAATCAAATGGTCCCTCCCATCATCGCGCTCACTGGGCCCAACAACCGCCTCGAGAACCCAGCGGCTTGCCAAATGGTCCCTGGCACCTCCCAGCGTGCGCACAAGTCCCACCGACCCACGCGGGGTCCCAGTGGCTCGCAAAATGGTAACTGGCATCTCCCCAGGACAAGCACAGGCCCCAGTGACCCCGTCTGGGGTCCCAGCCAACAATTGTCCCTGGCACCTATCCAGCGCAAATGGTCGCACAGGGCCCAACTACCACGCGTGTGGTCCCAGCAGCTCACCAATTGGTCCCTGGCACATCCCCCCAGCGCGCCACGGACCCCATCGACCGCTGAGGATCCAAACAGCTCGCCAAATGCTCCCTGCACCTCCCCAGCACGTGCACGGGCACCAGCGATCCAGCCGGGGTCCCATCGGGTCGCCAAATGTCACCTGGCTCCACCCAGCGTGGGCCGCGGTCCCCAACGACACTGCGCGGGGTCCCAGCGGCTCGCCAAATGGTCCCTGGCATCCCAGTGCGCGCATGGGCCCCAGTGACTTTGCTCTGTGTGCCAGCGGCTTGTAATGGTCCTTGGAACATCTGCATGCGCGCCACGGGCCCCTGTGTCATCACGCGGGGTCCCAGCGGCTCGCAAATGGTCCCTGGCACATCACCAGAGCACACAAAGCCCCAGCGACTTTCTTGCGCCGGGTCCCAGCGGCTTGCCGTCGTCTGTGTTCCCTCCCAAGCGTGCCCACGGGGCCCAGCGACCACCACGGGTTCCCCCAGTGGCTTGACAAATGGTCCCTAGCACATCCCAAGCGAGCGGCATGTGCCCCCCAGCGACTTCGCGGTCCGGTCCCCAGCGGCTAGCACAAATGGTACCTGGCTCCTCCCAAGTGACGCCCGGGCCTCGCCAATGGTCCCCAGCCCCCCCAGCAAACCACGGGGCCCAGCGCGGGGTCCCAGCAGCGGCTAAATGGGGTCCTGGCACCTTCCCAGCGTCGCGCACGGGGACCAGCGACCCCGTCGGGTCCCAGCAGCTCACCGTCGTCCTAGGCACCTCAACAGCGTCGCACACGGGCCCAGCAACCTCGCGCAGGGTCCCTCGCCAAATGGTCCTAGCCTTCCCAGCGCAACCACGGGGCCCAGCGACTTCGCGGGGTCCCAGAGGATTGCCAATGGTCCCTTGGCCCCTCCCAGTGCGAGACTGGGACAGCGACTCCAGAAAGTGTCCAAGAGGTTCGCCAAATTGTCCCTTTTCCCGGGCGCACGCACAGACCCCAGCAACCTGGTCCCCAGGTCCCAGGTACCTGACACCTCTTCAGCAGATGAGCTCCAGCTTGACCCTCCCAAGTGTCCCAGCAGCTCACAGGCCCCCTCAACTGCGAGGTCCCAAGCCGGTATTCAAATGGTCCCAGCGCTCATCCCAGCACTGGGCCCAGGCCCGACTTCGCACGGGTTCCCAGCGATTATAAATGGTCCCTGGCCCTCCCCAACATAGACTAGGCGGCGTCGCCCACGTGGTCCCAGCAGCTCACCAAATGGTCCTGGCCTTTCCCAGCCAGGCGCCGGTGGCATCAACTTTGAGTTGGGTCCCAGCGGCTCACAAATGGTCCCTGGCATCTCCCGCATGCATGGGCCCCAGTGACTTTACGGGGTCCCAGCGGCTCGCCAAATGGTCCATCACCAGGTGTGCACAAGGCCCAGTGACTTTCTTGGCAGGTCCCATGACTTATGCATGGTCCCTGTTCCCCCCCAAGCCCAATGGGCCCCAATCGACCACATCGGTTCCCAGCGGCTTGACAAATGGTCCCAGGCACATCCCCAGCGCACGTATCCAAGGGCCCCAAATGACTCATTCAAGGGGTACCATCGGCTGGCCAAATGTTCCCTGGCACCTCCCATCACACGGCCCGGGGCCCAGCGACATCGTGCGGGGGTCCCAGCGACTCGCCAAATGGTTTCTGGCACATCACCAGTACGCACATGCTCCCTGGCATCAGCAACCACGCGGGGGTCCCAGCAGCTTGCCAAATGCGGGCAGCAGTGTGTTGTGATGGTTTGGGCTCTGGACTCCTGCCACCCGGTCGTGGGTTCAATCCAGGTGGGGGACACTGCTGCTGTACCCTTGGTCAAGGTACTTTACCTGGGTTGCTCGGTAAAAACCCAACTGTATAAATGGGTAATTGTACGTAAAAATAATGTGATATCTTGTAACAATTGTAAATCGCCCTGGATAAGGGCGTCAGCTAAATTTTATTTAAAAAATGGTCCCTGGCACCTCCCCGCCGCCCAGCTACCAGGCGTGGAGTCCAAGCGGCTCGCAAATGATCCCTGGCACATCCCAGCACGCGCACAGGCCCCAAAACATCGCCAGGGGTCCCAGCGGCTGCCAAATGGTCCCTGGCACCTCACCAGTGAGCAAAAAAAGGGCTGACGGCTCATAAATGGTCCCCTGCACTACATCCCCGGCGCAAGCACTGGGCCCGGAGACCCAGCGCGGGGTCCCAGAGGCTTACTAGTGTGTAACGGTACATCCCCTACTGCATATCGGGCCAAACGACCCCGTCTTGGGGATCCAATGGTTCGCCATATGGTCCCCTGCACATCCCAACACTACCTTGCACGTGCCCGGCGACTTCGCGTGGCGTCCAGTGGCTCTCAAATGTTCCTAGCACGTCCCCAGCGGCGCCCTGGACCCAACGACCCTGTGCGGGTTCCCAGAGGCTCGACAAATGGTCCCTGGCACCTACCCAGTGCGGCGCACAGGTCCCAGCAACCATGCGTGGGGTCCCAGCAGCTCACAAATGGTCCTTGTCACATACCCAGCACACACAAACCAACGAACCAGCGACCGCTGGTTCCCAGAGGCTCTCAAATAATCCTGGCACCTCCCCTCGCGTGCACAGGGCAGCAACATCGTCTGCGGATTTTGTGGCTTGCCAAATGGTCCTGGCATCCCCAGTGACCCCAACACGCACTGGACCCAGCCACCTCACTCGGGGTCCCAGCAGCTCACCAAATGGTCCCTGGCGCCTCCCAGTGTGAGCTCGGGCTCCAGCGACACCGCCCGGGGTCCCAGCTGCTCATCAAATGGTCCCTGAGCTCACCAGCAGTCGCACAGGCCCCAGCGACCCCGTCGGGGTCCCAGCAGCTCACAAAGTGGTCCCTGGCTCCTCACCAGTGCGCTTCTGGGACCCAGCAACCACCTAGCGGGGTCCCAGCGGCTCGCCAAATGGTCCCTGGTACCTCCCAAGTGCACTGGCCCCAGCGACCTCGCGCAGTGTCCAAGAGCCTCAAGAATGGTCCCTTTCCTATCCCCAGCGCAGGCATCGGACCCCAGCAACCGCGAGGGTCCCCAGCCCGGCTAATAAATGGTACCTGACACCTCTCAGCGCGCATGAGGCCCAGCGACCCCAGCGGTGTCCCAGCAGTCAATTAAATGGTCCCTAGCACCTCAACAGCGTCGCCGCACGGCCCACGACCTCGGCAGGGTCCCAGCGGCTCCCCAATGGACCCTGGCTCTACCAGCGCACGCACAGGGCCCAACAACCACGCGCGGGTCCCAGCGATTAAATGGTCCCTTGCCCCTCCCCACAACTGGGCCCAGACTCCTGAAGGGTCCCAGCAGTCGCCAAATGGTCCCTGGCACCTACCAGCATGCGCTGAGTGACATCAACCCTGAGCAGGGTCCAGCGTTTCGCTAAATAGTCCTTGACCTCCCCCAGCGGGCACGGCCCCAGCAACTTTGAGGGGTCTCAGAGGCTCTAAAATGGTCCCTGGCACCTCCCAGTCTTGCGCACAGGGCAGCAACATGTCGTGCAGGATTTTGCGGCTTGCCAAATGGTCCCTGGCACATCCCAGTGACCCCCAGCGCCAACACTGGACCCAGCCACCTCACTCAGGGTCCCAGCTGCTCACCAAATGGTCCCTGGCCCTCCCAGTGTGAGCTCGGGGCTCCAGCAACACCGCCGGGGTCCCAGCTGCTCATCAAATGGTCCTGGAAGCTCACCAGCAGTCGCACAGGCCCCAGCGACCCCGTGCGGGGTCCCAGCCTTTCAAAAAGTGGTCCCTGGCTCTACCCGGTGCCACACAGTCCCAGCAACCACCTAGCGGGGTCCCAGCGGCTCGCCGTGGTTCCTGGCCCCTCCGCCGGCGCACACACAGGCCTAGCGACCTGGCGCGGGTTCCCAGTGGCTCTCAAATGGTCCCTGGCACCTCCCCTCACGTGCACAGGGCAGCGACTTCGTGCGAGAACCAAGCGGCTTGCCAAATGGTCCCTGCCCTCCCAGCACGTGCACATGGATGAGTGACTCTGCACAGTGTCCCAGAGGCTCGCAAATGGTCCCTGGCACATCACAGCGCACTCACAAGGCCCAGCGACCTCACGCGGGGTCCCAGAGACTCGCCAAATTGTTCCTGGCTCCTCCCCAGCACGCGCATGGGCCCAGCAACCACGCGGGGTCCCAGTGGCTCACCAAATATTTGGCACCTCCCCCAGCATACTTTTCTGGGCACAGCGACACCGGCCAGCAGGTTCCCAGCGGTTTCAAATCGCCCCTGGCACATCCCCAGCGCAGCCCTGGACCCAACGACCCTGTCACGGGTTCCCCAGAGGTTCGCCAAATGGTCCCTGGCACCTACCAGCGCCTTTGGTGCTTAAGCAACCACATGGGGTCCTTGCTCTCACAAATGGTCCTTGGCTCACATACCTAGCATGCTCAGGGTCCGGGGGTCCCCAGCGACCTTGCACAGGCCCCCAGGTCCCTGCACAGGGGGTCCCAGCTGCTAAACAAATCCCCCTGGCGGCTCCCAATCACGGCCCTCCCAGAGACCCAGAGCCCCAGCGACCCTGCAGAGGGTCCCCAGCGACCCGCCTTCGACAAATGGTCCCTGGCACCTCCACATCACGCACACAAGGGCAAAGCGACGCAGTGTGGGGTTCCAGCGGCTGCCAAATGGTCCCTGGCACCTCCCCAGCTATCACACAGGCTGGCAGCGTCCTCGCGCAGGGTCCCAGGAAACGCCAATGGTCCCTGGCACATACAAAGCGCCACGAGCCCCAAGCGACTTCATAGCGGTGTCCCAGCGGCTCGCGCAATTCTGCAATGCTCCCAGCACGTGCAGGCCCATCGACGACCCGATCGGGGTCCCAGCGATTCGCCAAATGGTCCCTGGCACCTACCCAGCATGCACAGGGCCCCCAGCCCCCGTGCTGGGTTCCTGACCCGTCAAATGGTCCTAGCACTTCCCAGTGCGCGCAGAGCCCCAACGACTTCGCTCGGGGTCCCAGCGGCTCACTCTGGTCTGGCCCCCCCTGCGCACGCACTGGGCCCAACGACCCGTGCGAGGTCCCAGCGGCTTACCAAATGGTCCCTGTCTCCCAAGCGTGCACAGGCCCCAACTACTAGCGGCGTAGATTCCCAAGCGGCTCCCAAAAAGGTCATGGCACCTCCCAACATCGCACAGGGCCCAGAGACCCAGCGGGGTTCCAGTGGCTTGCCAAATGGTCCCTGGCACCTCCCCATCGGTGCCACCATGGGTCCCAGCGACCCAGGCGTGGGCCAGCTCCCAGCGGCTCACCAATCCTGAATAGCCACGGGCTCAGTGCTCCTCCCAGCCAGCCGGTCCCCAGACCCAGCAACTTCGTGCAGGGTGCCAGCGGCTTTGTAAATGGTCCCTGGAACATCTGAGACAGTGCGCTCATGGGCCCCAAATGTCTTTACGTTGGGTCCCAGCAGCAGGGTCCCAGGGAAAATGGTCCCTGGCACATCTCGGAAGTCCCAGAGGTTCAAAGCACATCCCAGCGACAGCGGCCCCAGGTCCCAGCGGGTCCATCCGGCTCACCAAATCGTCCTGGCTTTCCCCCCAGCGTGCCCACAGGGGTCCTAGCGACCCCGGCACCTCGCGGGTTCCCAGGGCGGACCTTTACAAATGGTCCTCTGGCACATCCCCAGCGCCCTCATGGGCCCCAGCGACTGTCAAATGCGGCTCCTTCCCAGGGGTCCCATCGACTTTCTCCCATCGGAGCCGCCAATGTCACCCGTCCCTGGCACCTACCCAGCGTCGCTCAAGCCCCAGTGACTTGCGACGCCTGGTCCCAGCGGCTCACCAATGGTCCCTGGCTCCTACCTAGCGGCGCACGGGCCCCAGTGACTTCGCCGGGGTCCCTCGCCAGGGTGTCCCCTAGACCCTCCCAAGCGCAACCACGGGTCCCAGTGACTTCCCTGTCTGCGTGGTCCCAGCAGCTTGCCAAATGGTCCCTGGCCCCTCCCAGTGTGCACCACGGAGACCAGTGACCCACAGGGTTTCCTGCGGCTGCCAAATGGTCCCTAGCACCTCCCCAGCATGCACACAGGGCCCACCCATCTGGAAAATAAATATATATTTAATATATGGAATTACAGGCGTGCTCAAATTTGTTGGTACCCTTACAGCTCATTGAAATAATGCTTCATTCCTCCTGAAAAGTGATGAAATTAAAAGCTATTTTATCATGTATACTTGCATGCCTTTGGTTTGTCATAGAATAAAGCAAAAGCTGTGAAAAGATGAATTATTGCTTATTCTACAAAGATATTCTAAAATGGCCTGGACACATTTGTTGGTACCCTTAGAAAAGATAATAAATAATTGGATTATAGTGATATTTCAAACTAATTAGTTTCTTTAATTAGTATCACACATGTCTCCAATCTTGTTATCCGTCATTCAGCCTATTTAAATGGAGAAAAGTAGTCACTGTGCTGTTTGGTATCATTGTGTGCACCACACTGAACATGGACCAGAGAAAGCAAAGGAGAGAGTTGTCTGAAGAGATCAGAAAAAAATAATAGACAAGCATGGTAAAGGTAAAGGCTACAAGACCATCTCCAAGCAGCTTGATGTTCCTGTGACAACAGTTGCAAATATTATTAAGTTTAAGGTCCATGGAACTGTAGCCAACCTCCTGGGCATGGCGCAAGAGGAAAATCGACCCCAGATTGAACAGAAGGATAGTGCGAATGGTGAAAAAGAACCAAGGATAACTGCCAAAGAGATACAAGCTGAACTCCAAGGTGAAGGTACGTCAGTTTCTGATCCACACCATCCGTCGCTTTTTGAAAAGTGGGCTCCATGGAAGAAGACCCAGGAGGACTCCACTTTTCAAAGAAAAACATAAAAAAGCCAGACTGGAATTTGCTAAAATGCATATTGACAAGCCACAATCCTTCTGGGAGAATGTCCTTTGGACAGATGAGTCAAAACTAGACTTTTTGGCAAGTCACATCAGCTCTATGTTCACAGACGAAAAATGAAGCTTTCAAAGAAAAAAACACCATATCTACAGTGAAACATGGAGGAGGCTCGGTTATGTTTTGGGGCTGCTTTGCTAAGCCTGGCACAGGGTGCCTTGAATCTGTGCAGGGCACAATGAAATCAAGACTATCAAGGCATTCTGGGCGAACGTTGCTACCCAGTGTCAGAAAGCTCTGTCTCAGTCGCAGGTCATGGGTCCTCCAACAGGATAATGACCCAAAACACACAGCTAAAAGCACCCAAGAATGGATAAGAACAAAACATTGGACTATTCTGAAGTGGCCTTCTATGAGTCCTGATCTGAATCTATCAAACATCTATGGAAAGAGCTGAAACTTGCAGTCTGGAGAAGGCACCCATCAAACCTGAGACAGCTGGAGCAGTTTGCTCAGGAAGAGTGGACCAAACTACCTGTTAACAGGTGCAGAAGTCTCATTGAGAGCTACAGAAAACGTTTGATTGCAGTGATTGCCTCTAAAGGTTGTGCAACAAAATATTAGGTTAAGCGGTCCCATCATTTTTGTCCATGCCATTTTCATTTGTTTTCTTATTTACAATATTATGTTGAATAAAAATCAAAAGCAAAGTCTGATTTCTATTAAATATGGAATAAACAATGGTGGATGCCAGTTACTTTTGTCAGTTTCAAGTTATTTCAGAAAATTGTGCATTCTTCGTTTTTTTGTGGAGGGTACCAACAAATTTGAGCACGTCTGTATATATTTTTAAACCTGAAATGTATGTGACATGTTGCTTAAATATATTTATAATATACTATAAATGTATTTTGTAAATCCATATTCACATTTATACATTTTATTTTTCTAAATTATATTCAAATACATTAATAAATATGTTGTAAATAAATATATTCACATTAATATATTTAAAAGTGTATACAGTGTTTTCAAACAATATATTTATATATTGCATATAATGGGAGACTGCGATGGTCGAGGCAGCATTAAATTTAAAACAAAAGGCTTCATAAGTTTATCCATGTACAGCAGATAAAAACACAGACACTGTGATTTTTAATTAGGTAAATAAGTTTATTCTTGACGGAACAAATATGGTCGTTAATCAATCTTTCCTTGATACCAAGTGTTACAGATACCTCATAAAAAAATAACTGGGCTAAGCCTAGTATTTAGAAGAAAAAAAGAGGTCAATAACAATCAAGGGCACAATAGGCTGTTCATATTTTAAGGCACCTTATATTTAAACTGTATGCCCACCAATATGAAAAAGAATGAAATTATAAAATGTATTTCCAGTTTATTAGTGGTTTTTTTTTACTTTCATAGCTCTATTTTCAGCAACAATTCCATAGCTATTAATGCATTTTTAATTGGAAGCAGCAGTTTTTATAACGTCTCATAGTTTCAGAAGAACAATGTTAACAGGTCTACAGAGAAGCAGCCCAAACACCCTGTTGTAATGCAAACAGCCTTTTTAGCATATGTTGAAAGCTTTTCATTTTGTACTTGAGTGTTTTAAATACACTGAATTTTTACAAAATGTTGATATATCCGTTATGTTTAAAGATAGTGGTTATTTTTAAGTGAAAGTGCGAATTCCATTCCTTTCTTATTTATTTGCTTCACATCTGTTTGGTGGAACACATGCAAAATATGATGTGTGTCCAGGCACTTTACATTATGTAATATATTGTGAATACATTATATAATACATGTTTAGTAAATATATTGAATAATACATTTCTAAAAATACATGGACAATATAATTGATATATTGTTACCTGAAATTATATTTTAAATATATTTAAAATATGTTTAAACAAATACATTGTAAATATATTTTCCATATGATGAAAAGCAGGCCAATTTTGTAATATGTTAAATATATTTTATATAACGTTACATACATAATACATATATTTTTCCATATATTTTATCATTCCCAAAGACTATGAGTTTTATATGAATAATATGTTTTACAAAAATATATTTAAAATATATATTTTTTAGTATAGGCAGCGACTTCACGCGGTGTCCCAGCTGGCTCATAAATGGTCCTGGCCTCCCAACACGTGCCACGGGCCCCAGCGACCCAGCGCGGTTTCAGCCACTCGACAAACAATCCCTGCACCTCCCAGCGATTGCCACGGGGCCCAGCGACCTCGCGCGGTCCCAAGGCTCACCAAATGGTCCCACATCCCCAGGCGCACGCGGACCTGGCGACTTCATGGGAGGTTGCCAGCGGCTTTGCCAAATGGTCCCTGGCACCTCACCAGCAGCCCAGGGCTCCAGCGACCTCCTGCAGGGTCCCAGCAGCTGGCCAAATGGTCCCTGCCACCTCCCCAGACCCGGGCCCAGAACCCAGCGGACCCAGCGGCGATTTCATGGGAGGGGTGCCAGCGGTTTCAGCAAATGTTCCCTGTCTCCCTCCCAGCCAACCATGGGGCCCAGCAGAAATGGTCCTCAAGAGCGACCCCAGGCGGGGTCCCAATGACTCGCCAAATGGTCCCTGGCACCTCCCCAGCACAAGGCCCCAGATACCAGGTGTGGAGTCCCAGCAGCCTGCAAATGGTCCCTGCACCTCCCCAGCAAGCAGGGGACCAGCAACCCATACGGGTCCCAGCTGCTCATCAAATGGTCCCTGGCACCACCAGCCAGCGCACGGGCCCCGATCACCTCGGCCGGGTCCCATGTCGCCAAATGGTCCCTGGCTCCTCCCAGCGTGAATACAGGGCCAAGCAACCATGCGCGTGGCTGTCCCAGCGTTATAAATGGTCCCTGCCCCACCCCAGCACGCACACGGTGCCCAGCGACCAGGCTGGGGTCCCAGCAGCTCTCCAAATAGCCCGTGGCACATCCCAGTCGGCGCGCGACGGGCCCCAGCGACCGCTGCAGTGTCCCAGCGGTTTTCCAATGGTCCGCCCGTCCCAAGCGCATGCATCGGGCCCAGCGACTTGAGCGGGTACCAGCGGCTCGCTAAATGGTCAAAACAACCCAAGCGCACGCGGGGCCCAGCAACCAGCGGTGTCCCAGCGGCTCGTAACCGGGTCCCTGGTCTACCCAGACCGTGATGGGGGCCAGTGACCCCACGATAGGGTCACAGCATCTATAAATGTTCCCTGGCCCCTCCCTAGCCTCAGACAGGGCCCAGTAAACCCGCTGCAGGGTCCTGCAGCTCTCAAATGGTCCCTGGCCTCTCCCCAGCCTTGTAGACGAGGCACAACCCACCAGGTCCCAGCGGCTCACCAAAATGATCCCTGGCTCCTCTCCAGCGCTTGCCTGGGCCCAGTGACCCCGTCACGAGTTCCAAACCACGCCAAAGAGTCCCTATCATCTCCCCAGTGTAAGCAGGTCCCACACCCCGCGCGGGGTCCCACAGATCTAAATGGTCCTTGAGATCTCCCAGTGCAAGCACTGGTCTCAGCATTTCCATGGTCCCAGCTCTCCAAATGTTCCCTTGGCTCCCTACCAAACGTGCGCACTGGGCCCAGAAACCATGCGCAGGGTCCCAGTAAGCTCGCAAATGGTCCCTGACACATCCCAGTCTTGGCCTTTTAAACCCCCGCGACTTCGCGGGGTCCCTACCCGGCTTGCCAAATGTCATTCCTCCCCAAGCGTGCCCACAGGGGCCAAGCGACCACCGCGCAGGTTCCCAGCGGCTGACAAATGGTCCCTGGCACATCCCCAGCGCCCTCATGGGCCCCAGCGACTGCGCGGGGTCCCATCGGCTCCTTCGTCCCTGGCTCCTACCTGGCGCACGGGCCCAGTGACTTCGCGGGTCCCATAAATTGTCCCTAGACCCTCCCAAGCGCAACCACGGGTCCCAGTGACTTCCGCGTGGTCCCAGCAGCTGCCAAATGGTCCCTGGCCCCTCCCAGTGTGCACCACGGAGACCAGTGACCCAGTAGGTTTCCTGCGGCTGGCAAATGGTCCCTGGCACCTCCCCAACACACTACAGGGCCCAAGAGACCTCGCGGGGTCCCAGAGGTTCGCAAATGGTCCCTAGCACCTCCACAGCATCTTGCAGGGGCCTTGACCTCGCGCAGGGTCCCAGAGTTCGCCAAATGGTCCCTAGCACATCCCAACACACAGACTAGCCAATTCACCGTGGTCCAACCAAGCTCACCAAATGGTACCTGGCTCCTCCCAGCGCACTCCTGGGGCCCTGCGACCACATGCGGGGTCCCAGCGGCTGCCGAAAATGATCCTGGCACCTCCCCAGCGATTGCACAGGGCCAGCGACCTTGCGAGGGGTCACAGGCTCGCGAAATGGTCCCTGACCTCCTCAGCGATCACACCGCCCGCGACCCGCAGGGTCCCAGCTGTCGCTCCCTGGCTCCTCCCTCAGCGCCGCCTCGAGGCCCAGCGACGGCGCAGGGTCCCATCGGCTCGCTACAATGTCACCTGGCTCCGCCCCAGCGTGCGCATCGGGGTCCAACGACACCGGGTCCTAGCGTCTCAATTGGTCCCTGGCACATCCCCAGCGTGGCGCCTGTACAGCGACTTCGCGCCTGGTCCCAGCGGCTCACCAAATGGTCCCTGGCTCCTACCTAGTGCGCACGGGCCCAATGACTCGCTTGGGGTCCCTCACAATGGTCCCTAGACCCTCCCCAGCGCAACCATCGGGCCCAGCGACCACGCGGAGTCCCAAAGAAGCACAATGGGCTCCGGCCCTCCTGTTCGCGTGACGTGCCCAGCGACCCGGCTGGGTTCCCAAGTGGCTCTCGCCAAATGGTCCCCTGGCACCTCCCCAGCACGCACACGGTGGCCCAGCGACCAAGACAGGGGTCCCAGAGGTCGCCAAATGGTCTCAGCACCCACAGCATGCGTGACGGGCCCCAGAGACTTCTGGTGACCGGGTTCCCACCGCTTGCCAAATGGTCCCTTGCCCCTGTCAGCACGGGCCCCAGGATCAAGACGTGGTCCAAGCGGCTCACCAAATGGTACCTGGCTCCTCCTCAGCGCCCGGGGCCCCGCGTCCACATGCAGGGTCCCTTCGCCAACGAAATGATACCTGGCCTCCACAGCGTGCGCCGCCCCACCGACCAGGCGTGGAGTCCCAGCGGCTCCCCTCAAAGGTCCGTGGCACCTCCCCCAGAGCGACGTGGGCAGCGACCGCCGGGGTCCCAGCGCCCAAATGGTCCCTGCCCTCCGCAGCCAGCGCCAGCCCAGCAACCACGCTGGGTCCCAGCTGCTCGCA
>CM072674.1:40405319-40484252 GCA_036884735.1 Huso huso | reverse complement strand
CCCACCTTTTGGGGAACTTTTGAGAAAAGCTTACAGGTTCAGACCTGTCAAGAAAACATAATTTTTTGATCTTCAGAACTACCAAAAATTTACACCCACCCCTCTGTAAAAGTGAACTGTCCGACCTGTCGAAAAAAAAATAAATTTTGGCCATTTTATTTTTTTTCATACTTTTAATGCCCAAACTTTTGAGAAAGCTTACAGGTTCAGACCTGTCAAGAAAACACAATTTTTTGATCTTCAGAACTACCCAAATTTAGACACCCCCTTTCTGTAAAAGTGAACTGGTCCGACCTGTCGAAAAAAACATTAATTTTTGCCAATTTTATTTTTTTCATACTTTTTTATGTACTGTTCTTTTCAGAAAGCTTATAGGTTCAGACATGTCAAGAAAACACAATTTTTTGATCTTCAAAACTACCCAAATTTAGACACCCCCCTTTTGAAAAAAGTGGACTGGTCCGGTCCTGTCAAAAAAATAATAATTTTGGCCAATTTTATTTTTTCATAATTTTAATGCCCGTTCTTTTGAAAAGCTTACAGGTTCAGAGATGTCAAGAAAACACAATTTTTGATCTTCAAAACTACCCAAATTTAGACACCCCTTTTCTGTAAAAGTGGACTGGTCCGACCTGTCGAAAAAATTAAATTTTGGCCAATTTTATTTTTTTTTTCATAATTTTAATGTACTGTTCTTTTGAGAAAGCTTACAGGTTCAGACATGTCAAGAAAACACAATTTTTTTGATCTTCAAACTACCCAAATTTAGAGACCCCTTTTCTGTAAAAGTGGACTGGTCCGACCTGTTGAAAAAATTAAATTTTGGCCAATTTTATTTTTTTCATAATTTTAATGTACTGTTCTTTTTGAGAAAGCTTACAGGTTCAGACCTGTCAAGAAAACACAATTTTTGATCTTCAAAACTACCCAAATTTAGACAGCCCCTTTTTGAAAAAGTGGACTGGTCCGACCTGTCGAAAAAAAAATTATAATTTTGGCCAATTTTATTTTTCATAATTTTAATGTACTGTTCTTTTGAAAAAGCTTACAGGTTCAGACATGTCAAGAAAAACACAATTTTTTGATCTTCAAACTACCCAAATTTAGACACCCCCTTTTCTGTAAAAAGTGGACTGGTCCGACCTGTCGAAAAAAATTAATTTTGGCCAATTTTATTTTTTTCATAATTTTAATGTACTGTTCTTTTTGAGAAAGCTTACAGGTTCAGACATGTCAAGAAAACACAATTTTTTGATCTTCAGAACTACCAAAAATTTAGACACCCCTTTTCTGAAAAAAGTGGACTGGTCCGGACCTGTCGAAAAAAATAAAATTTTGGCCAATTTTATTTTTTCATAATTTTAATGTACTGAACTTTTTGAGAAAGCTTACAGGTTCAGACCTGTCAAGAAAACACAATTTTTTGATCTTCAGAACTACCCAAATTTAGACACCCCTTTTCTGAAAAGTGGACTGGTCCGACCTGTCAAAAAAAAATAAAATTTTGGGCCATTTTATTTTTTTTTCATAATTTTAATGCCCCGAACTTTTGAGAAAGCTTACAGGTTCAGACATGTCAAGAAAACACAATTTTTGATCTTCAGAACTACCCAAATTTAGACACCCCCCTTTTCTGAAAAAAAGTGACTGGTCCGACCTGTCAAAAAAATAATAATTTTGGGCAATTTTATTTTTTTCATAATTTTAATGCCCTGAACTTTTGAGAAAGCTTACAGGTTCAGACCTGTCAAGAAAACACAATTTTTTTTGATCTTCAGAACTACCCAAATTTAGACACCCCTTTTTGAAAAAGTGGACTGGTCCGACCTGTCAAAAAAATTAAATTTTGGCCAATTTTATTTTTTCATAATTTTAATGTACTGTTCTTTTGAGAAAGCTTACAGGTTCAGACATGTCAAGAAAACACAATTTTTTGATCTTCAAACTACCCAAATTTAGACACCCCTTTTCTGTAAAAGTGAACTGGTCCGACCTGTCGAAAAAAAATTAAATTTTGGGCAATTTTATTTTTTTCATAATTTTAATGTACTGTTCTTTGAGAAAGCTTACAGGTTCAGACATGTCAAGAAAACACAATTTTTTGATCTTCAAAACTACCCAAATTTAGAAACCCCCTTTTCTGTAAAAGTGGACTGGTCCGACCTGTCAAAAAAATTAAATTTTGGCCAATTTTATTTTTTCATACTTTTAATGTACTGTTCTTTTGAGAAAGCTTACAGGTTCAGACATGTCAAGAAAACACAATTTTTTGATCTTCAAAACTACCCAAATTTAGAAACCCCCCTTTTCTGAAAAAAGTGGACAGGTCCGACCTGTCAAAAAAATAATAATTTTGGGCCATTTCATTTTTTTCATAATTTCAATGCCCCGAACTTTTGAGAAAGCTTACAGGTTCAGACATGTCAAGAAAACACAATTTTTTGATCTTCAGAACTACCAAAATTTAGACACCCCCCTTTTCTGAAAAAGTGGACTGGTCCGACCTGTCGAAAAAATAATAATTTTGGGCAATTTTATTTTTTCATAATTTTAATGCCTGTTCTTTTTTTGAGAAAGCTTACAGGTTCAGACATGTCAAGAAAACACAATTTTTTGATCTTCAGAACTACCCAAATTTAGACACCCCCTTTTTGAAAAAGTGGACTGGTCCGACCTGTCAAAAAAAAAAATTTGGCCAATTTTATTTTTTTCATAATTTTAATGTACTGTTCTTTTGAGAAAGCTTACAGGTTCAGACATGTCAAGAAAACACAATATTTTGATCTTCAAAACTATCCAAATTTAGACACCCCTTTTCTGTAAAAGTGGACTGGTCCGACCTGTCGAAAAAAATAAAATTTTGGCCAATTTTATTTTTTCATACTTTTAATGTACTGTTCTTTTTTTAAGAAAGCTTACAGGTTCAGACATGTCAAGAAAACACAATTTTTTGATTTGATCTTCAAACCCAAATTTAGACACCCCCCTTTTTGAAAAAGTGGACTTTTTTCCAGACCTGTCAAAAAAAAAATAAAATTTGGGCCAATTTAAAATTTTAATGCCCTGAATGAGAAAAAACAGGTTCAGACATGTCAAGAAAACACAATTTTTTGATCTTCAAAACTACCCAAATTTAGAGACCCCTTTTTCTGGCCTGGTCCGACCTGTCGAAAAATTTTTGGGCAATTTTATTTTTTCATACTTTTAATGCCCCGAACTTTTGAGAAAGCTTACAGGTTCAGACCTGTCAAGAAAACACAATTTTTTGATCTTCAGAACTACCAAAATTTAGACACCCCCATTTTTGTAAAAAAGACTGGTCCGACCTGTCGAAAAAAAAAATAATTTGGCCAATTTTATTTTTTTCATACCTTTAATGTACTGACTTTTTTGAGAAAGCTTACAGGTTCAGACATGTCAAGAAAACACAATTTTTTGATCTTCAAACTACCAAAATTTAAACACCCCCTTTTCTGTAAAAGTGGACTGGTCCGGACCTGTCTGAAAAACCTGTGAGGAATTAATTAAAATTTCGGCCAATTTTATTTTTTTCATAATTTTTTTGCCCGTGTACTTTTTTCAGAAAGCTTACAGGTTCAGACATGTCAAGAAAACACAATTTTTGATCTTCAAAACTACCCAAATTTAGAAACCCCCTTTTCTGAAAAAAAGTGGACTGGTCCGGACCTGTCAAAAAAATTAATAATTTTGGGCAATTTTATTTTTTTCATAATTTTAATGCCCTGTTCTTTTGAGAAAGCTTACAGGTTCAGACCTGTCAAGAAAACACAATTTTTGATCTTCAGAACTACCAAAATTTAGACACCCCCTTTTCTGAAAAAGTGGACTGGTCCGACCTGTCAAAAAAAAAAATTTTTGGCAATTTTATTTTTTTCATAATTTTTAATGCCCGAGCTTTTGAAAAAGCTTACAGGTTCAGACATGTCAAGAAAACACAATTTTTTGATCTTCAGAACTACCCAAATTTAGACACCCCCCTTTTGAAAAAAGTGGACTGGTCCGACCTGTCAAAAAAATTAAAATTTTGGCCAATTTTATTTTTTCATAATTTTAATGCCCCGAACTTTTGAGAAAGCTTACAGGTTCAGACATGTCAAGAAAACACAATATTTTGATCTTCAAAACTACCCAAATTTAGACACCCCCTTTTCTGTAAAAGTGGACTGGTCCGACCTGTCGAAAAATTAAATTTTGGCCAATTTTATTTTTTTCATACTTTTAATGTACTGTTCTTTTGAGAAAGCTTACAGGTTCAGACATGTCAAGAAAACACAATTTTTGATCTTCAAAACTACCCAAATTTAGACACCCCCTTTTCTGAAAAAGTGGACTGGTCCGACCTGTCAAAAAAAAATAATAATTTTGGGCCAATTTTATTTTTTCATAATTTCAATGCCCGAACTTTTTTGAGAAAGCTTACAGGTTCAGACATGTCAAGAAAACACAATTTTTTGATCTTCAGAACTACCAAAATTTAGACACCCCCTTTTCTGAAAAAGTGGACTGGTCCGACCTGTCGAAAAAAAATAATAATTTTGGGCAATTTTATTTTTTTTCATAATTTCAATGCCTGAACTTTTGAAAAAGCTTACAGGTTCAGACCTGTCAAGAAAACACAATTTTTGATCTTCAGAACTACCCAAATTTAGACACCCCCCTTTTTTGTAAAAAAGTGGACTGGTCCGACCTGTCAAAAAAAAAAATTTTGGCAATTTTATTTTTTTCATAATTTTAATGCCCTGAGCTTTTGAGAAAGCTTACAGGTTCAGACATGTCAAGAAAACACAATATTTTGATCTTCAAACTACCCAAATTTAGACACCCCCCTTTTCTGTAAAAGTGGACTGGTCCGACCTGTCGAAAAAAATTAAATTTTGGCCAATTTTATTTTTTTTCACTTTTAATGTACTGTTCTTTTTGAGAAAGCTTACAGGTTCAGACATGTCAAGAAAACACAATTTTTTGATCTTCAAAACTACCCAAATTTTGACACCCCTTTTTGTGGACTTAAAAGTCAAAAAAAAATTTTATTTTTTGAAACGCTTTTTTTCATTTTTTAATGGCCTTTCTTTTGAGAAAGCTTACAGGTTCAGACAAAAAGAAAACACAATTTTTGATAAAACCAGAATTTAGACACCCCTTTCTCATAAAAAGTGGACTTTCCACTGTCCTAAAAAATTAAATTTTGAGCAAGTTTATTTTTTTCATAGGTTAATGTACCTGAACTTTTCAGAAAGAAAGACATGTCAAGAAAACACAATTTTTGATCTTCAAAACTACCCAAATTTAGACACCCCCTTTTTCTGTAAAAGTGGACTGGTCCGAACCTGTCAAAAAAAATTATAATTTTGGCCAATTTTATTTTTTCATAATTTTAATGCCCTGTTCTTTTTGAGAAAGCTTACAGGTTCAGACATGTCAAGAAAACACAATTTTTGATCTTCAGAACTACCCAAATTTAGACACCCCTTTTCTGAAAAAAAGGACTGGTCCGACCTTTAAAAAAAAACTTTGGGCAATTTTATTTTTTTTCATACTTTTAATTACTATAACTTTTGAAAAAGCTTACAGGTTTTTGATCAAATGTCAAGAAAAAAACACAATTTTTGATCTTCAAACTACCCAAATTTAGAAACCCCCTTTTTTTGAAAAGTGGACAAATTCGTCAAAAAAAAATACAATTTTGGGCTCTCATTTTTCATACTTTAATGCCCTCAATTTTGAGAAAGCTTGTTAGGTTCAGAGAGAGGTCAAGAAAACACAATTTTTCCATCTTCAGAACTACTAGTACTTAGACACCCACCTTTTCTGAAAAGTGAATTGGTCCGACCTGTCAAAAAAATAATAATTTTGGGCCATTTCATTTTTTCTCACATCAATGCCTCAACTTTTGAGAAAGCTTACAGTTTCAGACCTGTCAAGAAAAACACAATTTAAGGATCTTCTGAACTACTAAAATTTAAACACCCCCCTTTTTGAAAAAGTGGACTTGTCCGTCTGTCAAAAAAAAATTTTGGCCAATTATATTTTTTCATACTGGCGTCTGAGCTTTTGAAAAGCTATGGTTCAGACATGTCAAGAAACACAATTTTTTGATCTTCAAACTACCCAAATTTAGACACCCCCTTTTCAGAAAAGTGGACTGTCCGACTCTGTCGAAAAATAAAATTTTGGCCAATTTTATTTTTTCATACTTTAATATGCTGTTCATTTATTAATCTTTACAGGCACAGACAGGTCTAATTAAACATAATATTTGATCTTCAAAACCCCAAATTTAGAAACCCCCTTTCACAGTCAAAGTGGAATGGGCCCTGTATGTCAACAAAAATTACATTTTCCAGCCCCGCCCCCACCCTTTTGTTTTTGATAACTTAAGAAATAAATACACGTTCTTTTGAGAAAGTTTACAGGTCACTGCTTTATCACCAAACTCAAGAAAACACCAATTCATTATTTTATTACTACCCACATTTAGACAAAGCCCCAATGTCCATGATAAAAGTGGATTTGTCGCACTCAGCCAGCTGTTTAATATGAACGCCTTATCTGATTTCATTTTTGTCTTACTATTTCAATACCCTTTTTTTTTTTTTTTTTCCTTACAGGTTCAGACCTGTCAAGAAAACGCAATTGAATGGTTTTCATCCAGAAAAACGACTAAACACCCGCTTTTTGCTGAAAACGATGTCGGACCCAGTCTGACAAAGGACCTGTAAAAAAACACAATGTCCAATTATATTTTGGACCGCAAAAGGGTTAATGTACTGTTCTTTTGAAAAAGCTTACAGGTTCAGACCTGTCAAGAAAACACAATTTTTGATCTTCAGAACTACCCAAATTTAAAACCCCTTTTTTGAAAAAGTGGACAGGTCCTTGTTTAAAAAAAAAAAAATTTTGGCCAATATATTTTTTTCATAATTTCGGCGTTCCGAACTTTTTGAAAAAGCTATAGTTTCAGACATGTCAAGAAACAAATATTTTGATCTTTCAAATTACCAAATTAAAACACCCCTTTTGAAAAAAAGTGGACTGGTCCGACCTGTCAAAAAAAAAAATTTGGCCAATTTTATTTTTTTTTTTCATAATTGATGTACGTTCTTTTGAGAAAGTCTAGGTTCAGACATGTCAAAAAAACACAATTTTTGATCTTCAGAACTACCAAAATTTAAACACCCCCCTTTTTTGAAAAGTGACTGGTCCGTCCTATCAAAAAAAAATTTTGGCCAATTATTTTTTTTCATAATTTCGATGTCCGAGGTTTTGAAAAGCTACAGGTTCAGACATGTCAAGAAAACACAATTTTTTGATCTTCAAAACTACCCAAATTTAGAGACCTCTTTTTCTGTAAAAGTGACTTGTCTGACCTGTTAAAAAATTAAAATTTTAACAATTTTATTTTTTCATACTTAATGTAATTGTTCTTTGAGAAAGCTTAGCAGGTTCAGACATGTCAAGAAAACACAAATTTTGATCTTCAAACTACCTGGGCTTAGAAAGCCCCTTCCTGAAAAAGTGGAAGGGTCCGGACCTGTCAAAAAAAATAATAATTTTGGGCCATTTCATTTTTATAATTTCAATGCCCCTAACTTTTGAGAAAGCTTACAGGTTCAGAGGTCAAGAAAACACAATTTTTGATCTTCAGAATCAATTAAATTTAAACAATTCCACCTTTTTGAAAAAGTGGACTGTCCGACCTGTCAAAAAATAATAATTTTGGCCAATTATATTTTTTCATAATTTCGGCGCCTCGAACTTTTTGAAAAAGCTACAGGTTCAGACATGTCAAGAAAACACAATATTTGATCTTCAAAACTACCCAAATTTAGAGACCCCCTTTGTAAAAGTGGACTGGTCCGTCCTGTCGAAAAAAAAATTTTTCCACTATTTATTTTTTTGACAATTTTAATGTACTGTTCTTTTGAAAAGCTTACAGGGTTCAGACATGGGTCAAGAAAATACAATATTTTTGATCTTCAAAACTAACTAAATTTAGACACCCCTTTTCTGTAAAAGTGGACTGGTCTGACCTGTCAAAATAAATAAAATTCTGGGCCAATTTTATTTTTCTCATACTTTAACCCTTTGTAGTCCATTTATTAAAAGCTCAGGCAGGTTCAGACCTGTCAAGAAAAACACAAGTTAATTTTAAATTTTCAGAAAAAGTATTTTTTAGACAGTCCCCTGGTTTAAATGGCCTGAAAAAGTGGACTGAACCGTCCAGTGGTTAAAAAAAGGGTAATAAAGAACTTTGGGCCATTTCATTTTTCATGAAAGTCACTTAACCTCCCTAGCCCGAACTTTTGAGAAAGCTTATGGTTCTGCACCTGTCAAGTTCACACAAGAGTTTGATCTTGAGAACTACCAAAAATAAACAACCCTTTTAATAATAACAAAGCATCCATTGGCATCCCAGCCCGTCGAAAAAATTTGTTTTTGGCCAATCAACTTTTCATTCTTTAATGTACTGTTCTTTCAGAAAGCTGACAGGTATAGATCATGTCAAGAAAACACAATAATGCGATCTTCATTATTTACTACTATAAATTTAGAAAAAGCTTTTTGCAAAATGTCCATGATAGTCCGGGTCCTGACAAATAAAGCCAGCTTGTTTACTATGAAGCCAATTTTTATTTTTTGACTAATTTCGAGATACGGCTTTTTTTTTTTTTTCCAGGTTCAGAGAGGTCAAGAAAATTCACAATTTTTGATTTTCAGAACTAAAATTTAAACACCCCATTTTCTTGTTAGTGGACTGGTCCCGGACCTGTGAGGAATACTGTAATTTTGGGCCATCCACATTTTTTCATAATTTCAATGCCCCGAACTTTTGAGAAAGCTTACAGGTTCTGCCCTGTCAAGAAAACACAATTTTTTGATCTTCAAAACTACCAAAAATTAGAAACCCCTTTCTGTAAAAGGACTGGTCCGGGACTGTCGAAAAAAATAAATTTTGGGGCCATTTTATTTTTTCATACTTTTAATGTACTCGAACTTTGAGAAAGCCTACAGGTTCAGAGACATGTCAAGAAAATGACAATTTTTTGATCTTCAAAACTACCAAAATTAGAGACCCCCCCTTTTCTGTAAAAAGTGGACTGTCCGACCTGTTTAAAAAAATTACAATTTTGGCCAATTTAATTTTTTCATAATTTTAATGTACCGTTCTTTTGAGAAAGCTTTACAGGTTCAGACCTGTCAAGAAAAACACAATTTTTGATCTTCAAACTACCCAAATTTAGAGACCCCCTTTTGAAAAAGTGGACAGGTCCGAGGTCCTGTCGAAATAAATAATAATTCTGGCCATTTCATTTTTTTTCACACTTTGAATGCCCAAACTTTTGAAAAAGCTTACAGGTTCAGACCTGTCAAGAAAACATAATTTTTTGATCTTTCAGAACTACCAAATTTAGACACCCCCTTTTTCTGGGGGTGTGAACTGGTCCGACCTGTCGAAAAAAAATAAATTTTGGTCCATTTATTTTTTTCATACTTAATGTACTGAACTTTTCAGAAAGCTTACAGGTTCAGACATGTCAAGAAACACAATTTTTGATCTTCAAAACTAATCAAAATTTAGAGACCCCCTTTCTGAAAAAGTGGACGGTCCGACCTGTCTAAAAATTACATTTTGGCCAATTTTATTTTTTTCACAATTTCAGTTCCAAACTTTGAGAAAGCCACAGGTTCAGACCCTGTCAAGAAAACACAAATTTTTTTGATCTTCAGAACTACTAAAATTTAGACACCCCTTTTTTCTGAAAAGTGAACTGGTCTGGGACCTGTCGAAAAAAAAAATTAAATTTTGGCCAATTTTATTTTTTTCATACTTTTTAATGTAATTGTTCTTTGAGAAAGCTTACAGGTTCAGAGAGGCCAAGAAACACAATTTTTGATCTTCAAACTACCTAAATTTAGAAACCCCTTTTCGTGAAAGTGGACTGGTCTGACCTGTCAAAAATATTAATTTTGGTTATTTCTATTTTTTCATAATTTCAATGCCCCGAACTTTTGAGAGTTTCAGGTTCCGAGAGGTGCCGCTAGAAAACACAATTTTTTGATCTTCAAACTACTCAAATTTAGACAGCCCAACTTTTCTGAAAAAGTGGACTGTCCCGGACCTGTCAAAAAAAAAATTAAATTCTGGCCATTTTATTTTTTCAAATTTTAATGTACCTAACCTTTTTGAAAGCTTACAGGTTCAGACATGTCAAGAAAACACAATTTTTTGATCTTCAAACTACCCAAATTTAGACACCCCCTTTTCTGAAAAAGTGGACTGGTCCGACCTGTCAAAAAAAAATAAATTTTGGGCCATTTTATTTTTTCATAATTTCAATGCCCTGAACTTTGAGAAAGCTTACAGGTTCAGACATGTCAAGAAAACACAATTTTTTGATCTTCAAACTACCCAAATTTAGACACCCCCCTTTTCTGAAAAAGTGGACTGGTCCCCTGTCGAAAAAAATAATAATTTTGGCCAATTTTATTTTTTTTTCATAATTTTAATGTACTGTTCTTTTGAGAAAGCTTACAGGTTCAGACATGTCAAGAAAACACAATTTTTGATCTTCAAAACTACCCAAATTTAGAAAACCCCTTTTCTGTAAAAGTGGACTGGTCCGACCTGTCGAAAAAAATTAAATTTTGGCCAATTTTATTTTTTTCATAATTTTAATGTAATAGTAACTTTTGAGAAAGATCATCCGGTTCAGACCTTTCAAGAAAACACAATTTTTGATCCAAGTCATTAACTACTAAAAAATTTAGAAAAAGCCCAAACCATGAAAAAAGTGGACTGGTCCGGAGCTTGTGAAAAAATTAAATTTTGGCCAATTTTATTTTTTCATAATTTTAATTTACTTTTCTTTTTTTTTACAGGTTCAGACATGTCAAGAAAACACAAATTTTTGATTTTCAAAACTACCAAATTTAAACACCCGCTTTTCTGTAAAAATGTGAACCCAGTCCGGGGACCTGTCGAGGAAAAATTAAATTTTGGACCCAGTTATTTTTTTCATAATTTTGATGCCTGAGCTTTTGAGAAAGCTACAGGTTCAGACATAACAAGAAAACACAATTTTTTGATCTTCAAACTACCCAAATTTAGACACCCCTTTTCTGAAAAAGTGGACTGGTCCGGACCTGTCGAAAAATAAAAATTTTGGGCCATTTCATTTTTTCATAATTTCAATGCCCCTGAACTTTTGAGAAAGATTACAGGTTCAGACATGTCAAGAAAACACAATTTTTTGATCTTCAAAACTACCCAAATTTAGACAGCCCCTTTTTTCTGAAAAAGTGGACTGGTCCGGACCTGTCGAAAAAAAATAATAATTTTGGGGCATTTCATTTTTCATATACCTCAATGCCCGAACTTTTGAGAAAGCTTACAGGTTCAGACCTGTCAAGAAACAAAAATTTTTGATCTTCAGAACTACCAAAATTTAGACACCCCTTTTCTGTAAAGAACTGGTCCGGGTCCTGTCAAATAAATTAAATTTTGGCCAATTTTATTTTTTTTACAATTTTAATGCCCAAGCTTTTGAGAAAGCCCACAGGTTCAGAGAGGTCAAGAAAACACAATTTTTTGATTTTCAAAACTACCAAAATTTAGACCTGCCCCCCCTTCTGGAAAAAAAGTGGACTGGTCCGACCTGTCGAAAAAATTAAATTTTGGCCAATTTTATTTTTTCATAATTTTGATACTGTTCTTTTGACAAAGCTTACAGGTTCAGACATGTCAAGAAAACACAATTTTTGATCTTCAAAACTACCCAAATTTAGACCCCCTTTTCTGAAAAAGTGGACTGGTCCGGACCTGTCGAAAAAAAATAATAATTTTGGGGCCATTTCATTTTCATAATTTCAATGTTCCGAACTTTTGAGAAAGCTTACAGGTTCAGACCTGTCAAGAAAACACAATTTTTGATCTTCAAACTACCCAAAATTTAGACACCCCTTTCTGAAAAAGTGGACTGGTCCGACCTGTCGAAAAAAAAATTAAATTTTGGTCCATTTTATTTTTTTCATACTTTTAATGTACCGTTCTTTTGAGAAAGCTTACAGGTTCAGACCTGTCAAGAAAACACAATTTTTGATCTTCAAACTACCAAAATTTAGACACCCCCCTTTTCTGTAAAGTGGGACTGGTCCTGACCTAATGAAAAAAATAACAATTTTGGCCAATTTTATTTTTTCATAATTTAATGTACTTGTTCTTTTTGAGAAAGCTTACAGTTCAGACATGTCAAGAAAATACAATTTATTGATCTTCAAACTACCCAAATTTAGACACCCCTTTTCTGTAAAAAAGTGAACTGGTCCCAGACCTGTCGAAAAAATTAAATTTTTGGCCAATTTTATTTTTCATAATTTTAATGCCCTGTTCTTTTGAGAAAGCTTTACAGGTTCAGACATGTCAAGAAAACACAATTTTTGATCTTCAAAACTACCCAAATTTAGAAAGCCCTTTTCTGAAAAAAGTGGACAGGTCCGGACCTGTCGAAAAAAATAATAATTTTGGGCCATTTTCATTTTTTCATTATTTCAATGCCCGAACTTTTTGAGAAAGCTTACAGGTTCAGACCTGTCAAGAAAACACAATTTTTGATCTCAAAACTACCAATTTAGACAGCCCCTTTTCTGAAAAAAGTGGACTGGTCTGGACCTGTCAAAAAATTAAATTTAGCCAATTTATTTTCATACTTTTAATGTACTGTTCTTTTGAGAAAGCTTACAGGTTCAGACCTGTCAAGAAAACACAATTTTTTGATCTTCAAAACTACCAAAATTTAAACACACCCCCTTTTCTGTAAAAGTGAATGGTCCTGACCTGTCAAAAAAATTAAATTTTGGCCAATTTTATTTTTCATAATTTTATGCCTGAAAGCTTGAGAAAGCTTTTACAGGTTCAGACATGTCAAGAAAAACACAAATTTTTGATCTTCAAAACTACCAAAATTTAGAGACCCTATTTTCTGTAAAGGGATTGTCCGGACCTGTCGAAAAATTATAATTTTGGCCAATTTTATTTTTCATAATTTTAATGTACTGTCTTTTGAAAAGATTATGGTTCAGAGATGTCAAAAAAACACAATTTTTGATCTTCAAAACTACCCAAATTTAGACAGCCCCTTTTCTGAAAAAAAGGGACTGGTCCGGACCTGTCGAAAAAAAAATAAATTTTAAATTTTATTTTTTTTTTCATACTTTTTAATGCCCGAACTTTTGAGAAAGCTTACAGGTTCAGATACGTCAAGAAAACACAATTTGTTGATCTTCAGAAACTACCCAAATTTAGACACCCCCTTTTCTGAAAAAAGTGGACTGGTCCGGACCTGTCGAAAAAATAAAATTTTGGGCAATTTTTTTTTTTCGCCATTTTTAATTTATTTTTTCATCTTTTGAGAAAGTTTACAGGTTCATACATGTCAAGAAAAATACAAATTTTTGATCTTCAAAACTACCCAAATTTAGACACCCCTTTTCTGAAAAAGTGACTGGTCCGGACCTGTTTAAAAATATGGGGTTTGGGGCCATTTCATTTTTCATAATTTCACGCCCCAAACTTTTGAGAAAGCTTACAGTTTCAGACCTGTCAAAAAACACAATTTTTTGATCTTCAGAACTACCCAAATTTAGACAGCCCCTTTTTCTGAAAAAGTGGACTGTCCGGACCTGTCGAAAAATTAAATTTTGGGCCAATTTTATTTTTTCATAATTTTAATGTACTTTCTTTTCTAGAAAGCTTACAGGTTCAGACATGTCAAGAAAACACAATTTTTTGATCTTCAAAACTACCCAAATTTAAACACCCCTTTTCTGAAAAAGTGGACTGGTCCGTCCTATCAAAAAAATAATAATTTTGGCCAATTTCATTTTTTCATAATTTTGATGCCCGAGCTTTTGAAAGCTTACAGGTTCAGACATGTCAAGAAAACACAATTTCATGATCTTCAAAACTACAAAATTTGACAGCCCCTTTTCTGTAAAAAGTGGACTGGTCCGGACCTGTCGAAAAAATTATTTTTGGGCAATTTTATTTTTCATACTTTTAATGTAATGAACTTTTTGAGAAAGCTTACAGGTTCAGATTTGTCAAGAAACACATTTTTGATCTTCAAAACTACCCAAATTTAGAAACCCCTTTTTTGAAAAAAAAGTGGACTGGTCCGGACCTTTCGAAAAAATTACATTTTGGCCAATTTTATTTTTTTCATAATTTCAATGTACCGTTCTTTTGAAAAAAGCTTCAGGTTCAGAAAGGTCAAGAAAACACAATTTTTGATCTTCAGAACTACCAAAATTTAGACACCCCTTTTTGAAAAAGTGGACTGTCCGGACCTGTCGAAAAAATAATAATTTTGGCCATTTCATTTTTCATACTTTTAATGCCCAAACTTTTGAAAGCTTTCAGGTTCAGACCTGTCAAGAAAACACAATTTTTGATCTTCAGAACTACCCAAATTTAGGAGACCCTGCTTTCTGTAAAAGTGGACTGGTCCGGACCTGTCTCGAAAAATACAATTTGGCCAATTTTATTTTTTCATAATTTTAATGTACTGTTCTTTTGAAAAGTCACAGGTTCAGACATGTCAAGAAAACACAATTTTTGATCTTCAAAACTACCCAATTTAGACACCTTTTCTGTAAAAGTGGACTGGTCCGGACCCGTTGAAAAAATAATAAATTTTGGGCCATTTTATTTTTTCATAATTTTAATGCCCTGAACTTTGAGAAAGCTTACAGGTTCAGACATGTCAAGAAAACACAATTTTGATCTTCAAAACTACCCAAATTTAGACAGTTTTTCAAAAGTGGACTGGTCCGACCTGTCGAAAAATTATAATTTTGGGGCCATTTCATTTTTTCATAATTTCAATGTACTGTTCTTTGAAAAGCTTACAGGTTCAGACCTGTCAAGAAAACACAATTTTGATCTTCAAACTACCTAAATTTAGAAAGCCCCTTTTCTGTAAAAAGTGGACTGGTCCGACCTGTCGAAAAAAATTAATTTTTTCCAATTTTATTTTTCATAATTTTAATGTACTGAACTTTTTGAGAAAAGCTTACAGGTTCAGACATGTCAAGAAAACACAATTTTTTGATCTCTCAGAACTGACCAAAATTTAAACACCCCCTTTTCTGTAAAAGTGACTGTCCGGACCTGTCGAAAAAAATAAATTTTTGGCCAATTTTATTTTTTTTCATAATTTTAATGTACTGTTCTTTTCAGAAAGCTTACAGGTTCCAGACATGTCAAGAAAACACAATTTTTGATCTTTCAAAACTACCAAATTTAGAGACCCCCTTTTCTGTAAAAGTGGGACTGGTCAGGACCTGTCTAAAAAATTACATTTTTGGCCAATTTTTTTTTTTCATACTTTTAATGTACTGTTCTTTTCAAAGCTTTCAGGTTCAGACATGTCAAAAAACACAATTTTTGATCTTCAAACTACCCAAATTTAGAGACCCCTTTTCTGTAAAAGTGACTGGTCTGGACCTGTCGAAAAAATTAAATTTTTTCCAATTTTATTTTTTCATAATTTTAATGTACTGTTCTTTTGAGAAAGCTTTCAGGTTCAGACATGTCAAGAAAAAAACACAATTTTTTTGATCTTCAAACTACCCAAATTTAGATAGCCCCTTTTCTGAAAAAAAGTGGACAGGTCCGACCTGTTAAAAAAAAAAAATAAATTTGGGCCATTTTTTTCATAATTTTAATGCCCAGAACTTTTGAAAAAGCTTACAGGTTCAGACCTGTCAAGAAACACAATTTTTGATCTTCAGAACTACAAAATTTAGACACCCCCCTTTCTGTAAAAGTGAACTGTCTGGACCTGTCGAAAAATTAAATTTTGGCCAATTTTATTTTTTTCATAATTTTAATGCCCTGTTCTTTTGAGAAAGCTTACAGGTTCAGACATCAAAGAAACACAATTTTTTGATCTTCAAACTACCCAAATTTAGACAGCCCCTTTTCTGAAAAAAGTGGACTGGTCCGGACCTGTCGAAAAAAATAAATTTTTAAATTTATTTTTTTTCATACTTTTTAATGTACTGTTCTTTAGAAAGCTTACAGGTTCAGACATGTCAAGAAAACACAATTTTTGATCTTTCAAACCTACCAAATTTAGAGACCCCTTCTGTAAAAGTGAACTGGTCTCGGACCTGTCGAAAAAATTAAATTTTGGGCAATATTTTTTCATACTTTTAATGTAATTGTTCTTTAAGAAAGCTTACAGGTTCAGACATGTCAAGAAAACACAATTTATTGATCTTCAAAACTACCCAAATTTAGAAACCCGTTTTCTGAAAAGTGGACTGGTCCGACCTGTCATAAATAAATAATTTTGGCCAATTTTATTTTTTTCATTTTAATGTACGAAACTTTTGAAAGCTTACAGGTTCAGACATGTCAGAAAACACAATTTTTTGATCTTCAGAACTACCCAAAATTTAAATAGCCCCTTTTTTGAAAAAGTGGACTGGTCCGACCTGTCGAAAAAATTAAATTTTTTCCAATTTTATTTTTCATACTTTTAATACCCCAAACTTTTGAAAAGCTTACAGGTTCAGACATGTCAAGAAAACACAATTTTTTGATCTTTCAAAACTACCCAAATTTAGACAGCCTTTTTCTGAAAAAGTGGACTGGTCCGACCTGTCCGAAAAAAATTAAATTTTGGCCAATTTTATTTTTTCATAATTTTAATGTACTGTTCTTTTGAAAAGCTTACAGGTTCAGACATGTCAAGAAAACACAAATTTTGATCTTCAAAACTACCAAAATTTAGAAACCCCTTTTCTGTAAAAGTGAACAGGTCAGACCTGTCGAAAAAATTAAATTTTGGCCATTTGTTTTTTTCATAATTTCAATGCCCGAACTTTTGAGAAAGCTTACAGGTTCAGACATGTCAAGAAAACATAATTTTTGATCTTCAAAACTACCAAAATTTAGACAGCCCCTTTTCTGAAAAAGGGACTGGTCCGACCTGTCGAAAAAATAAAATTTTGGCCAATTTTATTTTTTTCATAATTTCAATGTACTGAACTTTTTTGAGAAAGCTACAGGTTCAGACCTGTCAAGAAAACACAATTTTTTGATCTTCAAAACTACCAAAATTTAGACACCCCTTTTCCAGAAAAGTGAACTGGTCCGGACCTGTCGAAAAAAATAATTTTGGCCAATATTATTTTTTTCATAATTTTTAATGTACTGTTCTTTGAGAAAGCTACAGGTTTAGACATGTCAAGAAAACACAATTTTTGATCTTCAAAACTACCAAAATTTAAACACCCCTTTTTGAAAAAGTGGACTGGTCCGTCCTTTCAAAAAAAATAAAATTTTGGCCAATTTTATTTTTTCATAATTTCGATGCCCGAGCTTTTGAAAAAGCTTACAGGTTCAGATAGGTCAAGAAACCCATTTTTTTGATCTTCAAAACTACCAAATTTAGACACCCCTTTTCTGAAAAAGTGGACTGGTCCGGACCTGTCGAAAAAAATTAAAATTTTTGCCCATTTTATTTTTCATAATTTCAATGCCCTGTTCTTTTGAGAAAGCTTTACAGGTTCAGACCTGTCAAGAAACACAAATTTTTGATCTTCAGAACTACCCAAATTTAGACAGCCTTTTCTGTAAAAAGTGGATGGTCCGACCTGTCGAAAAAATTAAATTTTGGCCAATTTTATTTTTCATACTTTTAATGTACTGTTCTTTTTTTCAGAAAGCTTACAGGTTCAGACATGTCAAGAAAACACAAATTTTTGATCTTCAAAACTACCAAATTTAGAAACCCCTTTTCTGTAAAAGTGAACTGGTCCGACCTGCCCAAAAAATAATAATTTTGGGCCATTTTATTTTTTTCATAATTTTGATGTCTCGAACTTTTGAAAAGCTTACAGGTTCAGAGGTCAAAAAAACACAATTTTTTGATCTTCAAAACTACCCAAATTTAGACACCCCCTTTTCTGAAAAAGTGGACTGGTCCGGACCTGTCGGTGTAAAATAATTTTGGGCCATTTCATTTTCATTTCAATCATAATTTTCAAAGCCCCGAACTTTTTTGAGAAAGCTTACAAAGCTCAGACCTGTCAAGAAAACACAATTTTTTGATCTTTTAAAAACAGAACTACCAAAATTTAAACACCCCCTTTTTTGAAAAAGTGGACTGGTCCGTCCTGTCGAAAAATATCAATTTTGGGGCAATTTCATTTTTCATAATTTTGATGCCCCGACTTTTGAAAAAAGCTTACAGGTTCAGACATGTCAAGAAAACACAATTTTTGATCTTCAGAATCACCCAAAATTTAGACACCCCCTTTTCTGAAAAAGTGGAATGGTCCGGGACCTGTCGACAAAAATAATTTTTGGCCATTTCATTTTTTCATAATTTCAAAGCCCAAACTTTTTGAGAAAGCTTACAGTTTCAGACCTGTCAAGAAAACACAATTTTTGATCTTCAGAACTACCCAAAATTTAAACACCCCCTTTTTGAAAAAAAAAAGTGAACTGGTCCGGACCTGTCGAAAAAAAAAAATTTTTTTTCCAATTTTATTTTTTCAGACATAAAGAAAACTTTCTTAAAACTGCCCCAGCTTTTCAAAAGCTTACAGGTTCAGACATGTCAAGAAAAACACACAATTGATCTTCAAAACTACCCAAATTTAGACACCCCTTTCTGTAAAAAGTGAACTGGTCCCGACCTGTCGAAAAAATTAAATTTTGGCCAATTTTATTTTTTTCATACTTTTAATGCACCGTTCTTTTGAGAAAGCTTACAGGTTCAGACCTGTCAAGAAAACACAATTTTTTGATCTTTCAGAACTACTAAAATTTAAACACCCCCTTTTCTGAAAAAGTGGACTGGTCCGGGACCTGTCGAAAAAAATAAATTTTGGCCAATTTTATTTTTTCATAATTTTTGATGCCCGAGGTTTTGAAAAAGCTTGCAGGTTCAGACATGTCAAGAAAAACACAATATTTTGATCTTCAAAACTACCCAAATTTAGATAGCCCCTTTTCTGTAAAAGTGGACTGGTCCGGACCTGTTTAAAAAATTAAATTTTTTTTCAATTTTATTTTTTTCATTTTTAATGTTTTTCTAATTGTTTTTTTTTTGAGAAAGCTTAGGTTCAGAAATGTCAAGAAAACACAATTTTTGATCTTCAGAACTACCCAAATTTAGAAACCCCTTTTCTGAAAGTGACTGGTCCGGACCTGTCGAAAAAATTAAATTTTCCATTTCATTTTTTCATAATTTTAATGTACTGTTCTTTAGAGAAAGCTTACAGGTTCAGACATGTCAAGAAAAACACAATTTTTTTGATCTTTCAGAACTACTAAAATTTAGACACCCCCTTTTTTGAAAAGTGGACGGGTCCGGACCTGTCGAAAAAATTAAATTTTGGCCAATTTTTATTTTTTCATAATTTTAATGTACTGTTCTTTTTTCAGAAAGCTTACAGGTTCAGACATGTCAAGAAAACACAATTTTTGATCTTCAAAACTACCCAAATTTAGAAACCCCTTTTTTGTAAAAAGTGGACTGGTCCGACCTGTCAAAAAAAAAATTAAATTTTGGCCAATTTCATTTTTTCATAATTTTAATGCCCGTCCTTTTGAGAAAGCTTACAGGTTCAGACATGTCAAGAAAAACACAATTTTTGATCTTCAAAACTACCCAAATTTAGACACCCCCTTTTTAAAAGTGACTGTCACGACCTGTCGGGTTTAAATTAATTTTTTCCAATTTTATTTTTCATACATTTATGTACTGTTCTTTAGAATCGAAAGCTTACAGGTTCAGACATGTCAAGCCAACAACAATTTTTGATCTTCAAAACTACCCAAATTTAGATAAAACGGGTTTTCTGAAAAAGTAAGGACCAGTCCGACCAGTGTCGAAAAAAAATTAAATTTTGGTCAATTTTCCCCGTCCAAAATTTTATGTACTGTTCTTTTGAGAAAGCTTACAGGTTCCTTGCATCTCCAGAAAACACAATTTTTGATCTTCAGTTTACCAAAATTTAGACACCCCCTTTTCTGTAAAAACCGTGAACTGGTCCGACCTGTCGAAAAAATTAAATTTTGGCCAATTTTTTTTTTCATAATTTTAATGCCTAATAACTTTTGAGAAAAAAAAAGGTTTATTAGACATGTCAATGAAAAGTCAATTTTTGCGCTGACAAACTACCCAGCTTGTTTACTAGCCCTTTTCTATCTGAGTGGACTGATACCATGTCCGAAAAAATTACATACTTTTTTTTTTTTTTTTTTTCCGAATTTTAATGCCCTGTTCTTTTTGACTGCAATTGAATGGTTTTCCGGCTTTTTCCGAGAAAAAATTTTTGATCTTCAAAACACCCAAATTTAGAAAGCCCCTTTTCTGACCCAGTCCGGCTGGTCCGGACCTGTCGGAAAATTAATTTTCCAGTCCGATTTTGGACATACTTTTAATGTACTGTTCTTTGAGAAAGCTTTTACAGGTTCAGACATGTCAAGAAAACACAATTTTTTGATCTTCAAACTACCCAAAATTAGAAACCCCCTTTTTGAAAAAGTGACAGGTCCGACCTGTCAAAAAAATAATAATTTTGGCCAATTTTATTTTTTTTCATAATTTCAATGTACTGTTCTTTTGAGAAAGCTTACAGGTTCAGAGAGGTCAAGAAAACACAAATTTTTGATCTTCAGAACTACTAAAAATTTAGACACCCACCTTTTCTGAAAAAGTGGACTGGTCCGGACCTGTCGAAAAAATAATTTTGGGCCATTTCATTTTTTCATAATTTCAATGCCCCAAACTTTTGAGAAAGCTTACAGTTTCGAACCTGTCAAGAAAACACAATTTTTGATCTTCAGAACTACCAAAATTTAAACACCCCCTTTTGAAAAAGTGGACTGGTCCGACCCGTCGAAAAAAATAATTTTTGGCCATTTTATTTTTTCATAATTTCAATGCCCTGAACTTTTGAGAAAGCTTACAGGTTCAGACCCGTCAAGAAAACACAATTTTTTGATCTTCAGAACTACTAAAATTTAGACACCCCCTTTTCTGTAAAAAGTGAACTGGTCCGACCTGTCGAAAATTAAATTTGGGCCAATTTTATTTTTTTCATACTTTTGATGTACTGTTCTTTTAAGAAAGCTTACAGGTTTAGACCTGTCAAGAAAACACAATTTTTGATCTTCAAAACTACCCAAATTTAAACACCCCCTTTTGGAAAAAAAGTGGACTGGTCCGACCTTTCAAAAAAATAAAATTTTGGCCAATTTTATTTTTCATAATTTTATGCCCCGGAACTTTTGAAAAAGCTTACAGGTTCAGACCTGTCAAGAAAAAACAATTTTTGATCTTCAGAACTAAAATTTAGACACCCCTTTCTGTAAAAGTGAACTGGTCGGACCTGTCAAGAAAAATTAAATTTTGGCCAATTTTATTTTTCATACTTTTAATGTACTGTTCTTTGAGAAAGCTTACAGGTTCAGACATGTCAAGAAAACACAATTTTTGATCTTCAGAACTACCCAAATTTAGAACACCCTTTTTTGAAAAAAGTGGACTGGTCCGTCCTTTCAAAAAATAATAATTTTGGCCAATTTTATTTTTTTCATAATTTCGATGCCCGAGGTTTTGAAAAAGCTTACAGGTTCAGACATGTCAAGAAAACACAATTTTTTGATCTTCAAAACTACCAAAATTTAGACACCCCCTTTTCGAAAAAGTGGACTGGTCCGACCTGTCGAAAAAAATTAATTTTTGCCAATTTTATTTTTTCATAATTTTAATGTACTGTTCTTTGAGAAAGCTTACAGTGGTTCAGACCTGTCAAGAAAAACACAATTTTTGATCTTCAAAACTACCAAATTTAGACAGCCCCTTTTCTGAAAAAAGTGGACAGGTCCGACCTGTCGAAAAAATAATAATTTTGGCCAATTTTATTTTTTTCATAATTTTAATGCCCTAACTTTTTTGAAAGCTTACAGGTTCAGACCTGCCAAGAAAAACACAATTTTTGATCTTCAGAACTACCCAAATTTAGACACCCCTTTTTGTAAAAAGTGAACTGGTCCGGACCTGTCGAAAAATAAATTTTATTTTTTATTTTTTCATAATTTTGATGCCTCGAACTTTTAGAAAGCTTACAGGTTCAGACATGTCAAGAAAACACAATTTTTTGATCTTCAAAACTACTAAAATTTAGACACCCCTTTTGAAAAAAAAGGACTGGTCCGACCTGTCAAAAAAAAAAAAATTTTGACCAATTATATTTTTCATAATTTTTATGCCCGAACTTTTTGAAAAAGCTACAGGTTCAGACCTGTCAAGAAAACACAATTTTTTGATCTTCAAACTACCAAAATTTAGACACCCCCCTTTTCTGTAAAAGTGGGGACTGGTCCGACCTGCTCTAAAAAATTAAATTTTGGCCAATTTTATTTTTTTCATACTTTAATGCCCCAAACTTTTAAGAAAGCTAGGCAGGTTTAGACCTGTCAATTTTCACACAATTTTTTGATCTTGTTCAAAACTACCAGTCAAATTTAAACAGCCCCTTTTAAAAAAAGTGGGTCCAGTGGTCCGAAAGGTCGTAAAAAGGTATTAATTTTGGCTCAGCCAATTTATTTTTTTCATGAGCAAGTCACTTAATGCCTCAGTTCTTTTGAAAAGCTGTACAGGTTTCAGACATGATCAAGTTCACACAAATTTTGATCTTCAGAATCACTAAAATTTAGACACCCCCCTTTTCTGAAAAAGTGGACTGGGCATCCGGACCCGCCCCCAAAAAATTTGTTTTTGGCAACTTTATTTTTCAATAATTTTAATGCCAAACTTTTGAGAAGATCATTCAGGTTCAGACCCGTCAAAAAAAAACACAATTTTTGATCTTCAAAACTACCCAAATTTAGAAAGCCCCTTTTCCAGAAAAGTGGACTGGTCCAGCCAGTTGAAAAAAATGAACGCCCCGTTTTGATACCCATTTTATTTTTTCATAATTTCAATACGCTGTTTTTTGAGAAAGCTTTTCAGGTTCAGACCTGTCAAGAAAACCCAAATTTTTGATCTTCAAAACTACCAAAATTAAACACCCCTTTTCTGTAAGTCGGACCCAGTCCCAAAGGACCTGTCGAAAAATACTAAATTTCGGACCCAGTTTAATTTTTCATATTTTAATGTACTGTTCTTTTGAGAAAGCTTACAGGTTCAGACATGTCAAGAAAACACAATTTTTGATCTTCAAAACTACCCAAAATTAGACACCCCCCTTCCAAAAAAAAAAAAAGTGGACTGGTCCGGTCCTTTCAAAAAAAATAATTTTGGGCCATTTCATTTTTTCATAATTTCAATGCCCAACTTTTGAGAAAGCTACAGGTTCAGATAGGTCAAGAAAACACAATTTTTTGATCTTCAGAACTACCAAAATTTAGACACCCCTTTTCTGAAAAAGTGGACTGGTCCGGACCTGTCGAAAAAATAATAATTTTTGGGCATTTCATTTTTTCATAATTTCAATGCCCTGAACTTTGAGAAAGCTTACAGTTTCAGACCTGTCAAGAAAACACAATTTATTGATCTTCAAAACTACCCAAATTTAGAGACCCCCTTTTCTGAAAAAGTGGACTGGTCCGGACCTGTCGAAAAAAATAATTTTGGCCAATTTTATTTTTCATAATTTTAATGCCTGTTCTTTTGAAAAAGCTTACAGGTTCAGACATGTCAAGAAAACACAATTTTGATCTTCAAAACTACCAAAATTTAGACACCCCCTTTTTGTAAAAGTGACTGGTCCGGACCTGTCGAAAAAATTAAATTTTGGCCAATTTTATTTTTCATAATTTTAATGTACTGTTCTTTTGAGAAAGGTTACAGGTTCAGACATGTCAAGAAAACACAATTTTTTGATCTTCAAAACTACCCAAATTTAGAAACCCCCTTTTCTGAAAAAAAAAAAAAGGACTGGTCCGGACCTGTCGAAAAAAAATAAAATTTTGGCCAATTTCATTTTTTCATAATTTTAATGTAATTGTTTTTTGAGAAAGCTTACAGGTTCAGACATGTCAAGAAAACACAATTTTTTGATCTTCAGAACTACCAAATTTAAACACCCCTTTTTCTGAAAAGGGACTGGTCCGACCTGTCGAAAAAAAAATATAATTTTGGGCCAATTCATTTTTTCAAATTTTAATGCCCGAACTTTTGAGAAAGCTTACAGGTTCAGACATGTCAAGAAAACACAATTTTTGATCTTCAGAACTACCAAAATTTAGACACCCCTTTTCTGTAAAAGTGGACTGGTCCGGACCTGTCGAAAAATTAAATTTTGGCCAATTTATTTTTCATACTTTTAATGTACTGTTCTTTGAGAAAGCTTACAGGTTCAGACATGTCAAGAAAACACAATTTTTTGATCTTCAAAACTACCCAAATTTAGAAACCCCTTTTCCAGAAAAGTGGACTGGTCCGGACCTGTCGAAAAAATAATAATTTGGGCTATTTTATTTTTTTTTTAATTTTTTAATGCCTCGAACTTTTTGAAAAGCTTACAGGTTCAGACATGTCAAGAAAACACAATTTTTGATCTTCAGAACTACCAAAATTTAGACACCCACCTTTTCTGAAAAAGTGGACTGGTCCGACCTGTCGAAAAAATAATAATTTTGGGCCATTTCATTTTTCATAATTTTGTGCCCTGAACTTTTGAGAAAGCTTACAGGTTCAGACCTGTCAAGAAAACACAATTTTTGATCTTCAAAACTACTAAAATTTAAACACCCCTTTTCTGAAAAAGTGGACTGGTCCTCGACCTGTTGAAAAAAAATTTTTTGCCAATTATATTTTTTTTTCATACTTTCAATGTACTTTTTTTGAAAAAGCTTACAGGTTCAGACATGTCAAGAAAACACAATATTTGATCTTCAAACTACCCAAATTTAGAGACCCCTTTTCTGTAAAAAGTGAACTGGTCCGGACCTGTCAAAAATTAAATAATAATTTTATTTTTCATTTTTCATAATTTCGATGTAGTCCTTTTTGAAAAAGCTTACAGGTTCAGAGGTCAAGAAAACACAATTTTTGATCTTCAGAACTACCAAAATTTAGACACCCCTTTGTCTGAAAAAGTGGACTGGTCCGTCCTGTGGTTAAAAATAATAATTTTGGGCCATTTCATTTTTTTCATAATTTCAATGCCACTGACTTTGAGAAAGTCACTTACAGGTTCAGACCTCCGTCAAGAAAAGACAATTTTTTGATCTTCAGAACTACCAAAAATTTTCACACACCTTGTCTGAAAAAAAGGACTGGTCCGGACCTGTCGAAAAAAATAATAATTTTGGCCAATTCATTTTTCATAATTTCAATGCCCGAACTTGTTTGAAAGCTTACAGGTTCAGACCTGTCAAAAAAAAATAATTTTTAATCTTCAAAACTACCAAAATTTACCGACACCCCTTTCTGTAAAAAAAAAGGACTGGTCCGGACCTGTCAAAAATTACATTTATCCAAGTCATTTTTTCATACTTTTAATGCCTGCAAATCTTTTTTTAAAGCTTACAGGTTTAGACATGTCAAGAAAACACAATTTTTGATCTTCAAAACTACCAAATTCTAGACACCCCTTTTGAAAAAGTGGACTGGTCCGGTCCTTTCAAATTGTATGATAATTCTGGCCAATTTTATTTTTTTTTAATTTCCGATGCCCGAACTTTTGAAAAAGCTTACAGGTTCCCACATGTGAATTGAATGGTTTTTGATCTTTCAGAACTACCAAAATTTAAACACCCCCTTATTCTGAAAAAAAGTGGACCCAGTCCGGCTAAAGGACCTGAAAAAATAATTTGTTGGCCCATTTTATTTTTTTAATTTAATGTACTGTTCTTTTGAGAAAGCTTACAGGTTCAGACCTGTCAAGAAAACACAATTTTTTGATCTTCAAACTACCAAAATTTAGAAACCCCCTTTTCTGTAAAAAGTGAACTGGTCCGGACCTGTCGAAAAAAATTAAATTTTGGCCAATTTTATTTTTCATAATTTTTGATGCCTTTTTTTTTGAGAAAGCTTACAGGTTCAGACATGTCAAGAAAACACAATTTTTTGATCTTCAAAACTACCCAAATTTAGACACCCACCTTTTCTGAAAAAGTGGACTGGTCCGACCTGTCGAAAAAAAAATAATTTTGGGCCATTTCATTTTTTTCATAATTTCCAATGCCCTGAACTTTTGAGAAAGCTTACAGGTTCAGACCTGTCAAGAAAACACAATTTTTTTGATCTTCAAAACTACCAAAATTTAGACACCCCCTTTTCTGTAAAAGGACTGGTCCGGACCTGTCAAAAAAAATAATTTTGGCCAATTTTATTTTTTCATAATTTTGATGCCCCGAGCTTTTGAAAAAAAGCTTACAGGTTCAGACAGGTCAAGAAAACACAATTTTTGATCTTCAGAACTACCAAATTTAGATTAACCCTTTTCTGTAAAAAGTGAACTGGTCCGGACCAGTCGACAAAATTAATTTTGGCCAATTTATTTTTCATAATTTTAATGTACTGTTCTTTTTTGAGAAAGCTTACAGGTTCAAACATGTCAAGAAAACACAATTTTTGATCTTCAGAACTACCAAAATTTAAACACCCCTTTTTCTGAAAAAGTGGACTGGTCGTCCTGCCAAAAAAAAATTAAATTTTGGCCAATTTTATTTTTTCATACTTTTAATGTACTGTTCTTTTAGAGAAAGCTTTCAGGTTCAGACATGTCAAGAAAACACAATTTTTGATCTTCAAAACTACCCAAATTTAGAGACCCGTTTTCTGTAAAAGTGACTGGTCCGGACCTGTCGAAAAAATTAAATTTTGGCCAATTTTATTTTTTCATAATTTTAATGTACTGTTCTTTTGAGAAAGCTTACAGGTTCAGACATGTCAAGAAAACACAAATTTTTGATCTTCAAAACTACCCAAATTTAGAAACCCCCTTTTCTGTAAAAGTGGACTGGTCCGGACCTGTCGAAAAAATTAAATTTTTGGCCAATTTTATTTTTTCATAATTTTAATGTACTGAACTTTTGAGAAAGGTTACAGGTTCAGACATGTCAAGAAAACACAATTTTTTTGATCTTCAAAACTAAAATTTAGACACCCCTTTTTCTGTAAAAAGTGAACTGGTCCGGACCTGTCGAAAAAATTACATTTTGGCCAATTTTATTTTTTCATACTTTTAATGTACTGTTCTTTTGAGAAAGGTTACAGGTTCAGACATGTCAAGAAAACAAAATTTTTTGATCTTCAAAACTACCCAAATTTAGACAGCCCCTTTTTTGAAAAAGTGGACTGGTCCGGACCTGTCGAAAAAATTAAATTTTTGGCCATTTTATTTTTCATACTTTTAATGTCCCAAACTTTTGAGAAAGCTTACAGGTTCAGACATGTCAAGAAAACACAATTTTTTGATGTTCAGAACTACCAAAATTTAGACACCCCCTTTTCTGAAAAGTGGATTGGTCCGGACCTGTCGAAAAAAATTAAATTTTGGCAATTTTATTTTTTTCATACTTTTAATGTACTGTTCTTTTGAGAAAGCTTACAGGTTCAGACATGTCAAGAAAACACAAATTTTTGATCTTCAGAACTACCAAAATTTAGACACCCCCTTTTCTGTAAAAGTGAACTGGTCCGGACCTGTCGAAAAAATTAAATTTTGGCCCATTTTATTTTTTCATAATTTTGATGCCCGAACTTTTGAAAAAGCTTACAGGTTCAGACATGTCAAGAAACACAATTTTTGATCTTCAGAACTACCCAAATTTAGACAGCCCCTTTTCTGAAAAAAGTGGACTGGTCCGACCTGTCGAAAAAAAAAATAATAATTTTGGGCCATTTCATTTTTTTCATAATTTCAATGCCCCAAACTTTTGAGAAAGCTTACAGGTTCAGACCTGTCAAGAAAACACAATTTTTTGATCTTTCAGAACTACTAAAAATTTAGACACCCCCTTTTCTGTAAAAGTGAACTGGTCCGGACTGTCGAAAAAAAATTTTGGCCAATTTTATTTTTTCATACTTTTAATGTACTGTTCTTTTAAGAAAGCTTACAGGTTTAGACATGTCAAGAAAACACAATTTATTGATCTTCAAAACTACCCAAATTTAGACACCCCCTTTTTTGAAAAAGTGGACTGGTCCGGTCCTTTCAAAATAAATAATTATTCTGGCCAATTTTATTTTTTCATAATTTCAATGCCGAACTTTGAAAAAGCTTACAGGTTCAGATAGGTCAAGAAAACACATTTTTTTGATCTTCAGAACTACCAAAATTTAGACACCCCCCTTTTCTGAAAAAGTGGACTGGTCCGGACCTGTCGAAAAAAATAATAATTTTTTGCCATTTCATTTTATCATAATTTCAATGCCCCAAACTTTTGAGAAAGCTTACAGTTTCAGACCTGTCAAGAAAACACAATTTTTTGATCTTCAGAACTACCCAAATTTAGACAGCCCCTTTTCTGAAAAAGTGGACTGGTCCGGACCTGTCGAAAAAAAAAAATTTGGCCAATTTATTTTTTCATAATTTTAATGCCTGAGGTTTTGAAAAAGCTTACAGGTTCAGACATGTCAAGAAAACACAATTTTTTGATCTTCAAAACTACCAAAATTTAGACACCCCCTTTTCTGTAAAAAAGTGGACTGGTCCGACCTGTCGAAAAATTAAATTTTGGCCAATTTATTTTTTCATAATTTTGATGCCCTTTTGAGAGTCCTTACAGGTTCAGACATGTCAAAAAAAAAAACAATTTTTTGATCTTCAAAACTACCCAAATTTAGACAGCCCCTTTTCTGAAAAAAGTTTGGTCCGGACCTGTTTAAAAAATAATTTTTTGGGCCAGTTCATTTTTTCATAATTTCAATGGCCTGTTCTTTTGAGAAAAGCTTACAGGTTCAGACCTGTCAAGAAACACAATTTTTTGATCTTCAGAACTACCAAAATTTACACCTTTTGTTTGCTGGTGAACTGGTCCGACCTGTGAAAAAAATAAATTTTGGCCAATATTATTTTCATACTTTTAATGTATCATCTTTTAAGAAAGCTTTTAGGTTTAGACATGTCAAGAAAACACAATTTATTGATCTTCAAAACTACCCAAGAATTTCACCCCTTTTTTGAAAAAGTGGACTGGTCCGGTCCTTTCAAAATAAATAATAATTCTGGCCAATTTTATTTTTTGTTTAATTTGAATGCCCGAACTTTGAAAAACGATACCAGGTTCAGATATTCAAGAAAACACATTTTTTTTTTTCAGAACTACCAAAATTTAGACACCCCAACTTTGTCTCGCCCCTGTCCGGACCTGTCGACTCGGCAATTTTTGCCATTTCATTTTATCATAATTTCAATGCCCAAAAAAGACTTGAACAAGCTTACAGTTTTCAGACCCGTCAAGAAAACATTTTTGACCTTCAGTCCGGCAATTTAGACACCCCTTTTCTGGAAAAAGTGGACTGTCCGGACCCAGAAAAAATTAAATTTTTGGCCACCGCATAATTTTAATGTACTGTTCTTTTGAGAAAGCTTACAGGTTCAGACATGTCAAGAAAACACAATTTTTGATCTTCAAACTACCCAAAAAAAACACAATTTAGAAACCCCCCCCTTTTCTGAAAAAGTGGACTGGTCCGACCTGTCGAAAAAAATAATAATTTTTTGCCATTTCATTTTTTCATAATTTCAAAGCCCCGAACTTTTGAGAAAGCTTACAGTTTCAGACCTGTCAAGAAAACACAATTTTTGATCTTCAAACTACCCAAATTTAGACACCCCTTTTTTGAAAAAGTGGACTGGTCCGTCCTGTCAAAAAAATAATTTTGGGCCAATTTTTTTTTTTCATAATTTCAATGCCCAAACTTTTGAAAAGCTTACAGGTTCAGACCTGTCAAGAAAACACAATTTTTGATCTTCAGAACTACCAAAATTTAGACACCCCCTTTTCTGAAAAAGTGGACTGGTCCAGACCTGTCAAAAAATTAAATTTTTGGCCCATTTTATTTTTTTCATAATTTCAATGCCCCGAGCTTTTGAGAAAGCTTACAGGTTCAGACCTGTCAAGAAAACACATTTTTTTGATCTTCAAAACTACCAAAATTTAGACACCCTCTTTTCTGTAAAAGTGGACTGGTCCGACCTGTCCAAAAAATAATATTTTGGCCAATTTTATTTTTTCATAATTTTAATGCCCTGTTCTTTTTGAGAAAGCTTACAGGTTCAGACATGTCAAGAAAACACAAATTTTTGATCTTCAAAACTACCCAAATTTAGAAACCCCTTTTCTGTAAAAAGTGAACTGGTCCGGACCTGTCGAAAAAATTAAATTTTGGCCAATTTTATTTTTTCATACTTTTAATGTACTGTTCTTTTCAGAAAGCTTACAGGTTTAGACATGTCAAGAAAACACAAATTTTTGATCTTCAAAACTACCCAAATTTAGAAACCCCCTTTTCTGTAAAAGTGGACAGGTCCGGACCTGTCGAAAAAATTACATTTTGGCCAATTTTATTTTTTGATAATTTTAATGTACTGTTCTTTTGAGAAAGGTTACAGGTTCAGACATGTCAAGAAAACACAATTTTTTGATCTTCAAAACTACCCAAATTTAGACAGCCCTTTTCTGAAAAAGTGGACTGGTCCGGACCTGTCGAAAAAAAAAAATTTTTGGCCAATTTTATTTTTTCATAATTTTTGATGCCCGAACTTTTGAAAAGCTTACAGGTTCAGACCTGTCAAGAAAACACAATTTTTGATCTTCAGAACTACCAAAATTTAGACACCCCCTTTTTTGAAAAAGTGGACTGGTCCGGACCTGTCGGTAAAAAAAAAAATTTTGGGCCATTTATTTTTTTTCATAATTTCATGCCTTGAGCTTTTGAAAAAGCTTACAGGTTCAGACATGTCAAGAAAAACACAATTTTTGATCTTCAAAACTACCCAAATTTAGACACCCCCCGTTTCTGTAAAAGTGGACTGGTCCGACCTGTCGAAAAAAATACATTTTGGCCAATTTTATTTTTCATAATTTTAATGCCCTGTTCTTTTGAGAAAGCTTACAGGTTCAGACATGTCAAGAAAAACACAATTTTTGATCTTCAAAACTAACCAAATTTAGAGACCCCTTTTCTGAAAAAGTGGACTGGTCCAGACCTGTTGAAAAAAAATAAAATTTTGGCCATTTCATTTTTTCATAATTTTGATGCCCTGAACTTTTGAGAAAGCTTACAGGTTCAGACATGTCAAGAAAACACAATATTTTGATCTTCAAAACTACCCAAATTTAGACACCCCTTTTTCTGTAAAAGTGGACTGGTCCGACCTGTCGAAAAAATTACATTTTGGGCAATTTTTTTTTTTCATAATTTTAATGTACTGTTCTTTTGAGAAAGCTTACAGGTTCAGACCTGTCAAGAAAACACAATTTTGATCTTCAAAACTACCCAAATTTAGACAGCCCTTTTCTGAAAAAGTGGACTGGTCCGGACCTGTTGAAAAAAATAATAATTTT
The DNA here is from genome assembly GCA_036884735.1 of Huso huso. NCBI lineage: Eukaryota > Metazoa > Chordata > Actinopteri > Acipenseriformes > Acipenseridae > Huso > Huso huso. The sequence goes on along the minus strand of CM072674.1, from coordinate 40,452,679 downwards.
GGCCAATTTTATTTTTTTCATAATTTTAATGCCCTGTTCTTTTGAGAAAGCTTACAGGTTCAGACCCGTCAAGAAAACACAATTTTTGATCTTCAAAACTACCCAAATTTAGAAAGCCCCCTTTCTGAAAAAAAAAAAAAAAAAAAAAAAAGTGGACTGGTCCGACCTGTCAAAAATAAAATTTTGGGCCAATTTCATTTTTTTCATACTTTTAATGCCCTGAACTTTTGAGAAAGCTTACAGGTTCAGACCTGTCAAGAAAACACAATTTTTTGATCTTCAAACTACCAAAATTTAGACACCCCTTTTCTGTAAAAGTGAACTGGTCCGACCTGTCAAAAAAATTAATTTTTGGCCAATTTTATTTTTTCATACTTTTAATGTACGAAAGCTTTTGAAAAAGCTTACAGGTTCAGACATGTCAAGAAAACACAATTTTTGATCTTCAAAACTACCCAAATTTAGAAACCCCCCTTTTCTGAAAAAGTGGACTGGTCCGGACCTGTCGAAAAAATAATAAATTTTGGGCCATTTTATTTTTTTTTCATAATTTCAATGCCTGAACTTTTGAGAAAGCTTACAGGTTCAGAGAGGTCAAGAAACACAATTTTTTGATCTTCAGAACTACCAAAATTTAGACACCCCCTTTTCTGAAAAAGTGGACTGGTCCGACCTGTCGAAAAAATAATAATTTTGGGCCATTTCATTTTTTCATAATTTCAATGCCTGAACTTTTGAGAAAGCTTACAGGTTCAGACCTGTCAAGAAAACACAATTTTTTGATCTTCAGAACTACCAAAATTTAGACACCCCCTTTTTGTAAAAGTGGACTGGTCCGACCTGTCGAAAAAAAAAAAAATTTTGGCCATTTTTTTTTCATAATTTCGATGCCCGGCTTTTGAAAAAGCTTACAGGTTCAGACATGTCAAGAAAACACAATTTTTTGATCTTCAAAACTACCAAAATTTAGACACCCCCTTTCTGAAAAAAGTGGACTGGTCCGGACCTGTCAAAAAAAATTAAATTTTGGCCAATTTTATTTTTTCATAATTTTAATGTGCTTTGTTTTCCAAAGCTTACAGGTTCAGACATAGTCAAGAAAACAATTTTTTGATCTTCAGAACTACCAAAATTTAGACACCCCTTTTCTGTAAAAAGTGGACTTTCCGGACCTGTCGGGTTTAAATGGGCCATTTATTTTCATAAAGCATTTTTCTTTTTGAGGCATTTCAGGTTCAGACCACAATTTTTGATCTTCAAACTACCTTTTAGAGAAAGCTTAAAGTTTCAGACCGGACCTGTCAAGAAATAAATAATTTTTGGCCATTTCATTTTCATAATAGTCGTAAATTTTGACAAAAGCCCCATCTCCGAAAACACAATTTATTGATCTTCAGAACTACCAAATTTAGAAACCTTGTCAAAAATTGGATCCAAAAAAATATTTTTTACTATTTTCATTTTGATGCCCGAAGCTTTTGAAAAGTTACAGGTTCAGACATGTCAAGAAAACAGCCATTTTTGTTCTTCAGAACTACCGTTATTTAGACACCCCCTTTTCTGAAAAAAGTGGACTGGTCCGGTCCTGTCAAAAAAAATTTTTTTTCTCCATTTTATTTTTTTCATAATTTCAATGCCCGAACTTTTGAGAAAGCTTACAGGTTCAGACCTGTCAAGAAAACACAATTTTTGATCTTCAGAACTACCCAAATTTAGACAGACCCTTTTCTGAAAAGTGACTGGTCCGGACCTGTCGGCAAAATAATACCCAGTGGCCAATTTTTTTTTTTTCATAATTTTAATGCCCTGTTCTTTTTGAGAAAGCTTACAGGTTCAGACATGTCAAGAAAACACAATTTTTGATCTTCAAAACTACCCAAATTTAGACACCCCTTTTTTTGAAAAAGTGGACTGGTCCGTCCTGTCAAAAAAATAATAATTTTGGCCAATTTTATTTTTTCATAATTTCGATGCCCGAACTTTTGAGAAAGATTACAGGTTCAGACAGGTCAAGAAAACACAATTTTTTGATCTTCAGAACTACCAAAATTTAGACACCCCCTTTTCTGAAAAAGTGGACTGGTCCGGACCTGTCGGTGGGCTAATAATTTTGGGCCATTTCATTTTTTCATAATTTCAATGCCCCGAAACTTTGAGAAAGCTTACAGTTTCAGACCTGTCAAGAAAAACACAATTTTTTGATCTTCAGAACTACCAAAATTTAGACACCCCTTTTTGAAAAAGTGGACTGGTCCGGACCTGTCGAAAAAAAATAAATTTTGGCCAATTTTATTTTTTCATAATTTTTTGATGCCCGAGCTTTTGAAAAAACTTACAGGTTCAGACATGTCAAGAAAACACAATTTTTTGATCTTCAAAACTACCCAAATTTAGACACCCCTTTTCTGAAAAAGTGGACTGGTCCAGACCCTGTCGAAAAAAAATACAATTTTGGGCCATTTTATTTTTTTCATAATTTCAATGCCCCGAGTCTTTTGAGAAAGCTTACAGGTTCAGACCTGTCAAGAAAACACAATTTTTGATCTTCAGAACTACCAAAATTTAGACATCCCCTTTTCTGTAAAAAGTGGACTGGTCCAGACCTGTCCAAAAAATAATTTTGGGCCATTTTATTTTTTCATAATTTTAATGCCCTGAGCTTTTGAGAAAGCTTACAGGTTCAGACATGTCAAGAAAACACAATTTTTTGATCTTCAAACTACCCAAATTTAGAAACCCCCCTTTTCTGTAAAAGTGGACTGGTCCGGACCTGTCGAAAAAATTAAATTTTGGCCAATTTTTTTTTTTCATAATTTTAATGTACTGTTCTTTTGAGAAAGCTACAGGTTCAGACATGTCAAGAAAACACAATTTTTGATCTTCAAAACTACCCAAATTTAGACACCCCTTTTCTGAAAAAGTGGACTGGTCCGACCTGTCGAAAAAAATTACATTTTGGCCAATTTTATTTTTTCATAATTTTAATGTACTGTTCTTTTGAGAAAGGTTACAGGTTCAGACATGTCAAGAAAACACAATTTTTGATCTTCAAAACTACCCAAATTTAGACAGCCCCTTTTCTGAAAAAGTGGACTGGTCCGGACTGTCAAAAAATTAAATTTTGGGCCATTTCATTTTTTTCATAATTTTAATGCCCTGAACTTTTGAGAAAGCTTACAGGTTCAGACCCAGAAGAAAACACAATTTTTGATCTTCAGAACTACCAAAATTTAGACACCCCCTTTTTGTAAAAAGTGGACTGTCCGACCTGAAAAAATTAAATTTTGGCCAATTTTATTTTTTTTCATAATTTTAATGTACTGTTCTTTTGAGAAAGCTTACAGGTTCAGACATGTCAAGAAAACACAATTTTTGATCTTCAAAACTACCCAAATTTAGACAAGCCCTTTTCTGTAAAAGTGACTGGTCCGACCTCCGTCAAAATTACATTTTGGCCAATTTTATTTTTTGATAATTTTAATGTACTGTTCTTTTGAGAAAGCTTACAGGTTCAGACATGTCAAGAAAACACAATTTTTTGATCTTCAAAACTACCCAAATTTAAACACCCCTTTTATTTTGAAAAGTGGACTGGTCCAGACCTGTCAAAAAAATAATAATTTTGGGCCATTTCATTTTTTCATAATTTTAATGCCTGAACTTTTGAGAAAGCTTACAGGTTCAGACATGTCAAGAAAACACAATTTTTTTGATCTTCAAAACTAACCAAATTTAGAAACCCTTTTCTGTAAAAGTGGACTGGTCCAGACCTGTTGACAAAATTACATTTTTCCCAATTTTATTTTTTGATAATTTTAATGTACTGTTCTTTTGAGAAAGCTTACAGGTTCAGACATGTCAAGAAAACACAATTTTTGATCTTCAAAACTACCCAAATTTAGAAACCCCCTTTTTGAAAAAGTGGACTGGTCCGGACCTGTCAAAAAAAATAATAATTTTGGCCATTTTATTTTTCATAATTTAATGTACTGTTCTTTTGAGAAAGCTTACAGGTTCAGACCCGTCAAGAAAACACAATTTTTGATCTTCAAAACTACCCAAATTTAGACACCCCTTTTCTGAAAAAAGTGGACTGGTCCGGACCTGTCGAAAAAAATTAAATTTTTTCCAATTTTTTTTTTCATACTTTTAATGTACTGTTCTTTTGAGAAAGCTTACAGGTTCAGACATGTCAAGAAAACACAATTTTTGATCTTCAGAACTACCCAAATTTAGAAACCCCCTTTTTGAAAAAGTGGACTGGTCCGTCCTGTCAAAAAAATAATAATTTTGGGCCATTTCATTTTTTCATAATTTCAATGCCCAGAACTTTTGAAAAAGCTTACAGGTTCAGACCTGTCAAGAAAACACAATTTTTGATCTTCAGAACTACCAAAATTTAGACACCCCCTTTTTCTGAAAAAAGTGGACTGGTCCGGACCTGTCGAAAAAAAATAATAATTTTGGGGCCATTTTATTTTTTCATACTTTAAAATGTACTGTTCTTTTGAGAAAGCTTACAGGTTCAGACATGTCAAGAAAACACAATTTTTTGATCTTCAAAACTACCCAAATTTAAACACCCTTTTCTGAAAAAAGTGGACTGGTCCGGACCTGTCAAAAAAAAAATAATTTTGGCCAATTTCATTTTTTTCATAATTTCAATGCCCAGAACTTTTTGAGAAAGCTTACAGGTTCAGACCTGTCAAGAAAAACACAATTTTTGATATTCAAAACTACCAAAATTTAGACACCCCTTTTTGAAAAAAGTGGACTGGTCCGACCTGTCAAAAAAAAATAAATTTTGGCCAATTTTATTTTTTCATACTTTTAATGTACTGTTCTTTTGAAAAAGATTACAGGTTCAGACATGTCAAGAAAACACAATATTTTGATCTTCAAAACTACCCAAATTTAGAGACCCCCTTTTCTGTAAAAGTGGACTGGTCCGACCTGTCGAAAAAATTAAATTTTGGCCAATTTTATTTTTTCATACTTTTAATGCCTGTTCTTTTGAGAAAGCTTGCAGGTTCAGACCTGTCAAGAAAACACAATTTTTGATCTTCAGAACTACCAAAATTTAGACACCCCCTTTTTTGAAAAGTGAACTGGTCCGGACCTGTCGAAAAAATAAAATTTTGGCCAATTTTATTTTTTCATACTTTTAATGTACTGAACTTTTGAGAAAGCTTACAGGTTCAGACATGTCAAGAAAACACAATTTTTTGATCTTCAAAACTACCCAAATTTAGAAACCCCCTTTTCTGTAAAAGTGGACTGGTCCGGACCTGTCGAAAAAAATAATAATTTTGGGCCATTTTATTTTTTTCATAATTTTAATGCCTAGAAATTTTTTGAGAAAGCTTACAGGTTCAGACCTGTCAAGAAAAACACAATTTTTGATCTTCAGAACTACCAAAATTTAGACACCCCTTTTCTGAAAAGTGAACTGTCCGACCTGTCAAAAAAATAAAATTTTGGCCAATTTTATTTTTTCATAATTTTAATGCCTCGAACTTTTTTCAGAAAGCTTACAGGTTCAGACATGTCAAGAAAACACAATTTTTGATCTTCAAAACTACCCAAATTTAGACACCCCCCTTTTCTGAAAAAGTGGACTGGTCCGATTCTGTCGAAAAAATTATAATTTTGGCCAATTTTATTTTTTTCATACTTTTAATGCCCTGTTTTTTTGAGAAAGCTTACAGGTTCAGACATGTCAAGAAAAACACAATTTTTTGATCTTCAAAACTACCCAAATTTAGAAACCCCCTTTTCTGAAAAAGTGGACTGGTCCGGACCTGTCAAAAAAATAATAATTTTGGCCAATTTTATTTTTTCATAATTTTAATGCCCCGAACTTTTGAGAAAGATTACAGGTTCAGACATGTCAAGAAAACACAATTTTTTGATCTTCAGAACTACCCAAAATTTAGACACCCCTTTTCTGTAAAAGTGGACTGGTCCGACCTGTCGAAAAAATTAAATTTTGGGCCAATTTTATTTTTTCATACTTTTAATGTACTGTTCTTTGAGAAAGCTTACAGGTTCAGACCTGTCAAGAAAACACAATTTTTGATCTTCAAAACTACCCAAATTTAGAAACCCCTTTTTTTGAAAAAAGTGGACTGGTCCGACCTGTCAAAAAAAAAATAATAATTTTGGGCCATTTCATTTTTTCATACTTCAATGCCTGAGCTTTTGAAAAAGCTTACAGGTTCAGACATGTCAAGAAAACACAATTTTTGATCTTCAGAACTACCAAAATTTAAACACCCCCTTTTCTGTAAAAGTGGACTGGTCCGGACCTGTCAAAAATTAAATTTTGGCCAATTTTATTTTTTTCATACTTTTAATGTACTGTTCTTTTGAAAAGATTACAGGTTCAGACATGTCAAGAAAACACAATTTTTGATCTTCAAAACTACCCAAATTTAGAAACCCCTTTTCCGGAAAAAGTGGACAGGTCCGACCTGTCGAAAAAATAATAATTTGGGCCATTTCATTTTTTTCATAATTTCAATGCCCCGGAACTTTGAGAAAGCTTACAGGTTCAGACCTGTCAAGAAAAACACAATTTTTGATCTTCAGAACTACCAAAATTTAAACACCCCCTTTTTGAAAAAAGTGGACTGGTCCGGACCTGTCGAAAAAATAATAATTTTGGCCAATTTTATTTTTTCATAATTTTAATGCCCGTTCTTTTGAAAAAGCTACAGGTTCAGACCTGTCAAGAAAACACAATTTTTTGATCTTCAAAACTACCCAAATTTAGAAACCCACTTTTCTGAAAAAGTGGACTGGTCCGGACCTGTCGAAAAAAATTATAATTTTGGGCCATTTCATTTTTTCATAATTTTAATGTACTGTTCTTTTGAGAAAAGCTTACAGGTTCAGACCTGTCAAGAAAACACAATTTTTTGATCTTCAACAATACACAAATTTAGAAAGCCCTTTTCTGAAAAAGTGGACTGGTCTGGACCTGTCGAAAAAAATTATAATTTTGGGCCATTTCATTTTTTCATAATTTCAATGCCCCGAACTTTTGAGAAAGCTTACAGGTTCAGACCTGTCAAGAAAACACAATTTTTTGATCTTCAGAACTCCCAAAATTTAAAAACCCCCTTTTTTGAAAAAGTGGACTGGTCCAGACCTGTCGAAAAAATTAAATTTTGGCCAATTTTATTTTTTCATACTTTTAATGTACTGTTCTTTGAAAAGCTTACAGGTTCAGACATGTCAAGAAAACACAATTTTTTGATCTTCAAACTACCCAAATTTAGAAACCCCTTTTCTGTAAAAGTGGACTGGTCCGACCTGTCGAAAAAAATAATAATTTTGGGCCATTTCATTTTTTCATAATTTTAAAGCCCTGAACTTTTGAGAAAGCTTACAGTTTCAGACCTGTCAAGAAAACACAATTTTTTGATCTTCAGAACTACCCAAATTTAAACACCCCCCTTTTTTGAAAAAGTGGACTGGTCCGGACCTGTCAAAAAAAAATAATTTTGGCCAATTATATTTTTTCATACTTTCAATGCCCCGAAATTTTGAAAAAAGCTTACAGGTTCAGACATTTCAAGAAAACACAATATTTTGATCTTCAAAACTACCCAAATTTAGAGACCCCTTTTCTGTAAAAGTGGACTGGTCCGGACCTGTCAAAAAAAATAAATTTTTGGCCAATTTTATTTTTTTCATACTTTAATGTACTGTTCTTTTTGAAAAGCTTACAGGTTCAGACATGTCAAGAAACACAATTTTTGATCTTCAAAACTACCCAAATTTAGAAACCCCCTTTTCTGAAAAAGTGGACTGGTCCGACCTGTCGAAAAAATTATAATTTTAAATATTTTATTTTTTCATAATTTCAATGCCCCTAACTTTTTGAGAAAAAGCTTACAGGTTCAGACCTGTCAAGAAAACACAATTTTTTGATCTTCAGAACTACCAAAATTTAAACACCCCTTTTTTGAAAAAAGTGGACTGGTCCGTCCTGTCAAAAAAAAAATAATTTTGGCCAATTTTATTTTTTCATAATTTCAATGCCCCGAACTTTTGAAAAGCTTACAGGTTCAGACCTGTCAAGAAAACACAAATTTTTGATCTTCAGAACTACCAAAATTTAGACACCCCTTTTTCTGTAAAAGTGGACTGGTCCGTCCTGTCAAAAAAAATAATTTTTGGCCAATTTTTATTTTTTCATAATTTTTAAAGCCCGAACTTTTGAAAAGATTACAGGTTCAGACCTGTCAAAAACACAATTTTTGATCTTCAGAACTACTAAAATTTAGACACCCCCTTTTCTGAAAAAAAGTGGACTGGTCCGTCCTGTCGAAAAAAAAAAAAAAATTGGGCAATTTTATTTTTTTCATAATTTTAATGCCCTGTTCTTTTGAGAAAGCTTACAGGTTCAGACATGTCAAGAAAACACAATTTTTGATCTTCAAAACTACCCAAATTTAGAAACCCCATTTTCTGAAAAAAGTGGACTGGTCCGACCTGTCGAAAAAAAAATAATTTTGGGCCATTTTATTTTTTTCATAATTTTAATGCCTGAACTTTTTGAGAAAGCTTACAGGTTCAGACCTGTCAAGAAAACACAATATTTTGATCTTCAAAACTACCCAAATTTAAACACCCCCTTTTTTGTAAAAGTGGACTGGTCCGACCTGTCAAAAAAAATAAAATTTTGGCCAATTTTATTTTTTTCATACTTTCAATGCCTAGAACTTTTTTGAGAAAGCTTACAGGTTCAGACATGTCAAGAAAACACAATTTTTTGATCTTCAAAACTACCCAAATTTAGAAACCCCCTTTTCTGTAAAAGTGGACAGGTCCGACCTGTTTAAAAAAAAATAATTTTGGGGCAATTTTATTTTTTTCATACTTTTAATGTACTGTTCTTTTCAGAAAGCTTACAGGTTCAGACCTGTCAAGAAAACACAATTTTTGATCTTCAAAACTACCCAAATTTAGAAACCCCCTTTTTGGTAAAAAAGTGGACTGGTCCGGACCTGTCAAAAAAATAATTTTTGGGCCATTTCATTTTTTTTTCATAATTTCAATGCCTAGAACTTTTTGAGAAAGCTTACAGGTTCAGACCTGTCAAGAAAACACAATTTTTTGATCTTCAGAACTACCAAAATTTAAACACCCCCTTTTCTGTAAAAGTGGACTGGTCCGACCTGTCGAAAAATTAAATTTTGGCCAATTTTATTTTTCATACTTTTTAATGTACTGTTCTTTTCAGAAAGCTTACAGGTTTAGACATGTCAAGAAAACACAATTTTTTGATCTTCAGAACTACCAAAATTTAAACACCCCCCTTTTTTGAAAAAGTGGACTGGTCCGGACCTGTCAAAAAAAATAATAATTTTGGCCAATTATATTTTTTCATAATTTCGATGCCCGAGCTTTTGAAAAAGCTTACAGGTTCAGACATGTCAAGAAAACACAATATTTTGATCTTCAAAACTACCCAAATTTAGACACCCCCCTTTTCTGTAAAAGTGGACTGGTCCGGACCTGTCGAAAAAATTAAATTTTGGCCAATTTTATTTTTTCATACTTTTAATGTACTGTTCTTTTGAAAAAGCTTACAGGTTCAGACATGTCAAGAAAACACAATTTTTTGATCTTCAAAACTACCCAAATTTAGAAACCCCTTTTCCGTAAAAAAAGGACAGGTCCGGACCTGTCGAAAAAATAATAATTTTGGGCCATTTCATTTTTTCATAATTTCAATGCCCTGAACTTTTGAGAAAGCTTACAGGTTCAGACCCGTCAAGAAAACACAATTTTTGATCTTCAGAACTACCAAAATTTAAACACCCCCTTTTTTGAAAAGTTGACTGGTCCGTCCTGTCAAAAAAAATTAAATTTTGGCCAATTTTATTTTTTCATACTTTTAATGTACTGTTCTTTTGAGAAAGCTTACAGGTTCAGATATGTCAAGAAACACAATTTTTTTATCTTCAAAACTACCCAAAATTTAAAAACCCCTTTTCCGAAAAAGTGGACAGGTCCGGACCTGTCGAAAAAAATAATAATTTTGGGCCATTTCATTTTTTTTCATAATTTTAAAGCCCTGTTCTTTGAGAAAGCTTACAGGTTCAGACCTGTCAAGAAAACACAATTTTTTGATCTTCAGAACTACCCAAATTTAAACACCCCCTTTTTTGAAAAAAAGTGGACTGGTCCGGTCCTGTCAAAAAAAATAATAATTTTGGCCAATTTTTTTTTTTCATAATTTTAATGCCCGAGCTTTTGAAAAGCTTACAGGTTCAGACATGTCAAGAAAACACAATTTTTTTAATCTTCAAAACTACCCAAATTTAGACACCACCCTTTTCTGAAAAGTGGACTGGTCCGGACCTGTCGAAAAAAATTAAATTTTGGCCATTTCATTTTTTTCATAATTTTAATGTACTGTTCTTTTGAAAAGCTTACAGGTTCAGACCTGTCAAGAAAACACAATTTTTGATCTTCAAAACTACCCAAATTTAGAAACCCCCTTTTCTGAAAAAGTGGACTGGTCTGGACCTGTCGAAAAAAATTATAATTTTGGGCCATTTCATTTTTTCATAATTTCAATGCCCGAACTTTTGAGAAAGCTTACAGGTTCAGACATGTCAAGAAAACACAATTTTTGATCTTCAGAACTACCAAAATTTAGACACCCCTTTTTGAAAAAGTGGACTGGTCCGGACCTGTCGAAAAAATTAAATTTTGGCCAATTTTATTTTTTCATACTTTTAATGTACTGTTCTTTTGAAAAAGCTTACAGGTTCAGACATGTCAAGAAAACACAATTTTTTGATCTTCAAAACTACCCAAATTTAGAAACCCCCTTTTCCGTAAAAGTGGACAGGTCAGGACCTGTCGAAAAAATAATTTTTGGGCCATTTCATTTTTTTTTCATAATTTCAATGCCTCGAACTTTTGAGAAAGCTTACAGGTTCAGAGAGGTCAAGAAAACACAATTTTTGATCTTCAGAACTACCAAAATTTAGAACACCCCCCTTTTTTGAAAAAGTGGACTGGTCCGGACCTGTCAAAAAAAATAATAATTTTAATAATTTTATTTTTTCATACTTTTTAATGTACTGTTCTTTTGAGAAAGCTTACAGGTTCAGACATGTCAAGAAAACACAATTTTTGATCTTCAAAACTACCCAAATTTAGAAACCCCCTTTTCTGAAAAAGTGGACTTGTCCGACCTGTCGAAAAAATAATAATTTGGGCCATTTCATTTTTTTCATAATTTTAAAGCCCGAACTTTTGAGAAAGCTTACAGTTTCAGACCTGTCAAGAAAACACAATTTTTTGATCTTCAGAACTACCAAAATTTAAACACCCCCCTTTTTTGAAAAAGTGGACTGGTCCGGTCCTGTCAAAAAAAATAATAATTTTGGCCAATTATATTTTTTCATAATTTCGATGCCCGAGCTTTTGAAAAAGCTTACAGGTTCAGACATGTCAAGAAAACACAATTTTTTGATCTTCAAAACTACCCAAATTTAGAGACCCCATTTTCTGTAAAAGTGGACTGGTCCGGACCTGTCGAAAAAATTACATTTTGGCCAATTTTATTTTTTCATACTTTTAATGTACTGTTCTTTTGAAAAAGATTACAGGTTCAGACATGTCAAAAAAACACAATATTTTGATCTTCAAAACTACCCAAATTTAGAGACCCCTTTTTGTAAAAAGTGGACTGGTCCGGACCTGTCAAAAAAATTAAATTTTGGCCAATTTTATTTTTCATACTTTTAATGTACTGTTCTTTTGAAAAAGCTTACAGGTTCAGACATGTCAAGAAAACACAATTTTTTGATCTTCAAAACTACCCAAATTTAGAAACCCCCTTTTCTGTAAAAGTGGACAGGTCCGGACCTGTCGAAAAAAATAATTTTTGGCCAATTTTATTTTTTTTTCATAATTTCAATGCCTCGAACTTTTGAAAAAGATTACAGGTTCAGACATGTCAAGAAAACACAATTTTTTTGATCTTCAAAACTACCCAAATTTAGAAACCCCCTTTTCTGTAAAAGTGAACAGGTCCGACCTGTCGAAAAAAATAATAATTTTGGCCAATTTCATTTTTTCATAATTTCAATGCCTAGAACTTTTGAGAAAGCTTGCAGGTTCAGACCTGTCAAGAAAACCCAATTTTTGATCTTCAGAACTACCCAAATTTAGAAACCCCCTTTTCTGTAAAAGTGAACTGGTCCGACCTGTCTAAAAATTAAATTTTGGGCCATTTTATTTTTTTCATACTTTAATGTACTGTTCTTTTGAGAAAGCTTACAGGTTCAGACCTGTCAAGAAAACACAATTTTTTGATCTTCAAAACTACCCAAATTTAGAAACCCCTTTTTGAAAAAGTGGACTGGTCCGGACCTGTCAAAAAAATAATAATTTTGGCCAATTTATTTTTCATAATTTCAATGCCTAGAACTTTTGAAAAAGCTTACAGGTTCAGACATGTCAAGAAAACACAATTTTTTGATCTTCAAAACTACCAAAATTTAGACACCCCTTTTCTGTAAAAAGTGGACTGGTCCGGACCTGTCGAAAAAATTAAATTTTGGCCAATTTTATTTTTTCATACTTTTAATGTACTGTTCTTTTGAGAAAGCTTACAGGTTTAGACATGTCAAGAAAACACAATTTTTTGATCTTCAAAACTACCCAAATTTAGAAACCCCCTTTTTTGAAAAAAAGTGGACAGGTCAGGACCTGTCGAAAAAAAATAATAATTTTGGGCCATTTCATTTTTTCATAATTTCAATGCCTCGAACTTTTGAGAAAGCTTACAGGTTCAGAGGTCAAGAAAACACAATTTTTGATCTTCAGAACTACCCAAATTTAGACACCCCCTTTTCTGTAAAAGTGGACTGGTCCGGACCTGTCGAATAAATTAAATTTTGGCCAATTTTATTTTTTTCATACTTTAATGTACTGTTCTTTGAGAAAGCTTACAGGTTCAGATATGTCAAGAAAACACAATTTTTGATCTTCAAAACTACCCAAATTTTGAAACCCCTTTTCCGAAAAGTGGACAGGTCCGGACCTGTCGAAAAAATAATAATTTTGGGCCATTTTTTTTTTTCATAATTTCAAAGCCCCTAACTTTTGAGAAAGCTTACAGTATCAGACCTGTCAAGAAAACACAATTTTTGATCTTCAGAACTACCAAAATTTAAACACCCCTTTTTTGAAAAAAAAAAGTGGACTGGTCCGGACCTGTCAAAAAAAAAAAAATTTTGGCCAATTTTATTTTTTTTCATAATTTCGATGTACTGTTGATCTTTTGAAAAAGCTTACAGGTTCAGACATGTCAAGAAAACACAATTTTTTTATCTTCAAAACTACCCAAATTTAGACACCCCTTTTCTGAAAAGTGGACTGGTCCGGTCCTGTCCTGAAAAAAAATAATAATTTTGGCCATTTATTTTTTCATAATTTTAATGTACTGTTCTTTTGAGAAAGCTTACAGGTTCAGACCTGTCAAGAAAAAACACAATTTTTGATCTTCAAAACTACCAAAATTTAGACACCCCCTTTTCTGAAAAAGTGGACTGGTCCGGACCTGTCAAAAAAAATAATAATTTTGGCCAATTTTATTTTTTCATAATTTCAATGCCTGAACTTTTGAGAAAGCTTACAGGTTCAGAGAGGTCAAGAAAACACAATTTTTGATCTTCAGAACTACCCAAATTTAGACACCCCCTTTTCTGAAAAAAGTGGACTGGTCCGGACCTGTCGAAAAAAAATTAAATTTTGGGCCAATTTTATTTTTTCATAATTTTAATGTACTGTTCTTTTGAGAAAGCTTACAGGTTCAGACCTGTCAAGAAAACACAATTTTTAGATCTTCAGAACTACCCAAATTTAGACACCCCCTTTTCTGAAAAAGTGGACTGGTCCGGACCTGTCGAAAAAATTAAATTTTGGCCATTTTATTTTTTCATACTTTTGCCTGTACTTTTTTTGAGAAAGCTTACAGGTTCAGATATGTCAAGAAAACACAATTTTTTGATCTTCAAAACTACCCAAATTTTGAAACCCCCTTTTCCCAATTTTAAAAGTGGACTGGTCCGACCTGTCGAAAAAAATAATACCCTGGCCATTTCATTTTTTCATAATTTCAAAGCCTCGAACTTTTGAGAAAGCTTACAGGTTCAGACCTGTCAAGAAAACACAATTTTTGATCTTCAGAACTACCAAAATTTAAACACCCCTTTTTTGAAAAAAAAAGTGGACTGGTCCGTCCTGTCAAAATAATAATTCTGGCCAATTTTATTTTTTCATAATTTCGATGCCCGAGCTTGTGAAAAAGCTTACAGGTTCAGAGAGGTCAAGAAAACACAATTTTTGATCTTCAGAACTACCAAAATTTAGACACCCCCCTTTTCTGAAAAAGTGGACTGGTCCGGACCTGTCGAAAAAAATAATAATTTTGGGCCATTTCATTTTTTCATAATTTTAATGTACTGTTCTTTTGAGAAAGCTTACAGGTTCAGACCTGTCAAGAAAACACAATTTTTTGATCTTCAAAACTACCCAAATTTAGAAAGCCCCTTTTCTGAAAAAGTGGACTGGTCTGGACCTGTCGAAAAAAATTATAATTTTGGGCCATTTCATTTTTTCATAATTTCGATGCCCGAGCTTTTGAAAAAGCTTACAGGTTCAGACATGTCAAGAAAACACAATTTTTGATCTTCAGAACTACTAAAAATTTAGACACCCCTTTTCTGAAAAAGTGGACTGGTCCGACCTGTCGAAAAAAATTAAATTTTGGCCAATTTTATTTTTTCATACTGTAACGATCACTCTGCACAACTGAGAAGCAGTTGCACTGTCCTCCCTAAGGAGAGACTACTGGCCCTATTCCTATAGCTAAATAAGTCAGCAAGAGTGACAGACAGCAAAAGCAGGGACGCCAGAGGTGTCAATTTCAAGAACAATCAGTTTATTATTGTGAACAATAAAGTCAACAAATGAAAAAATGAACAAATGAATGAAATGAATAATAAGAAAGGAATTCAAATAATTGCAGGTAACAGGTAAGAAATAAGATGGTACAGATAAGTATGTAGGGACAAACAGAAGGCTAAACAGTATCACCAAACAGAAATTAATGTAGTGTCCGGAGGGTTCCAATAAACCCACACTCACAAACACAACACACACAGATAGACAAAAAGATGGTGGGAGAATGGCAGGGCCCAACAAGTCCAGTAATAGCAGGGTAATTGAAATCCATACAAAGTAACAAAATAACAAAAAAATACAGGAAACAAAGTATCAAATTAAAGTAGAAACAATCCAAACAAAAAGAAATGATCTCACCCACAAATAAGGTAGTCCAGCAAAGTGTCCCAAATGATGGTGATTATAGAAAGTTGAAAACATTGAGTACGGTGAAATTGTTGAGACTGTCCAGTAGTGTTGAGTTGAATGGTGAACAGTTGTTTGGAAAAATCAGGAGGATCAGGAAAAAATGGAGGCTGTCACACATAAAACAACAAACCCTAAACAGACCTAGAAAAACAGCTAAACTTAAACAAGTAACAGTGAAAACAAAAAAGAGCAGCTTAGACAAAGCACAGCGACAAAAGAAAATGAACGGATGCACTGGAATTATCTAAGGATGATAATGGATTCACTGAAATTTAAGTAGAGAAAATGCTGTAGTTAAATGGATTCCTCTGAAAGGGGAGTCCCTCTCAGGCCTGATTAGCCAGCTTTAATACAAGTGCTGGCTACTAAGGAGCTCTGAGATTGAGGTGAAAATCTGAATGAGCCAATGGGGAGAGAGGATGAACAGAGGGTGGTTGCAAGGAACTATGGGAAATGAAGTTTTGACCTGGCCAGGCTACTGACCCTAATTAAGGGACAGGTGGGTGAGACTTACACCCACATTATGTAGCATGGGAATTGCTACATATTCCCCCACACTGGAGGTGCAAGGGAACGCCATAGTAGCGTTTTAAATTAACAATATTGCCGTATCCTCTTTGACATAATCTGGCTCCCCACTTGACTTTATAGTTGTTGGGTCCAAGTCTCTTGGTTACAAGAGCTGGCCCAAACCATTTAGGGGCAAGTTTTATGAAAACTTTCGGAGGCATCAGATAAGGGGTGAGATCTTATCCAGACTAACTCACCTTCTTCATACTGACAGTGTGCTCTCCGGGCATTGTAATTCCGAGCTTGCCGTTTCTGAGCTTTTGTAACGTGATCCCTCACCTCTTCGGCAATCTGCTGCTGGCGATCTAGCAGTTGGTAGGGATCGGTGGATGGAGCAGGAGCAACAGCGATTAATCGGTCCAATGGGCCTCTGATGGTCCTTCCGAGCGCTAGTACTGCAGGAGAGAAGCCTGTGGTTTCATGTTTGGCGGTGTTGAGGGCGAACGAAACTGGGTAGCCACTGATCCCACAGCTGATGGTTTTTCCCGACAAAAGATGCAACCATGGTCTTTAAGGTGCGGTTCACGCGCTTCTGTCAGGTTGGTCTGTGGGTGGTAACTGGTGGTGAGTTTTTGTACTACTCCCCAGGTCTTGCACACTCTGCGAGTAGCTGGCTCGTGAACTGAGGTCCACGGTCTGAAAGAATGTGTTGCGGTGTTCCCCATCGAGTGAATATTTCCTGCGCCAAAATGTTCACAATTTTGGTGGTCTTACTGTCCCGCAATGGAAACAGCTCAACCCACTTTGTGAAGTAATCAACAATGACCAGGATGTAAGTGTTACCTTTTTACTTCTTGGGAAAGGTCCCATTAGGGTCCAGACCCAGCATCTCTCTGGGCTCCTTCACAGTAGTGGACTGGAGTTGACCTGCAGGTTTGGTGTTGGATGGTTTGTACTTCTGGCAGGTTTGACACCCTTTATGTGGTGCCATGTATCTTTACGGATGGAGGGCCACCATGCAACCTCCAGCATGCGCAACAGGGTCTTCATCCTGCCCAGGTGACCTCCCAAAGGGTTGTCATGGTAGTGGTGGAGGAAGGAATCCGTCAGCTGTTCCGGAATTACCAGCTGGTATCGAATCTTGTTTAGAATGGGCACCCGGCGACACAAGTCCCTGCTGTTGGATGAAGGAGATGCGTTATCATTGGCAGTATTGGAAGCAATGTCATTGATGATGTCAGAGATAGCTGGGTCTTTGACCGAGCGGCCGCAATCTGGTCCATGGTGGTGGAAGATCCATGCTACTCGCAGGGGCATTGCTAGCACACACCGACGCAGAAGGAGTTGAAGGTGGTACAAGTGGAGCTCTGGAGAGTGCATCAGGTACAAGATTCAGACTACCTTTCCTGTAAATAACGGTAAAAGTGAATTGTTGTAGGCGAAGAGTCCAGCGGTCAGTCTGAAGAGGTTTTTGGTTATTGAATGCCCAGGAGAGTGCAGCGTGGTCAGTGACAACCTCAAACTCCATCCCTCCAGATAATGCCGCCATTTTTCTACTGCCCACACGACAGCCGAGACACTCCTTTTCGGATGTGGAGAAGTTTTTTCGGCAGAGTTCAGTAATTTGGAGGCGAGGCTATTACCTTCTCATCATCTCCTTCTAGCTGAGTCAGAACCGCTCCTAGTCCTATATATCGCTGGCATCAGTAAAGACTCTGAACGCCTTGTTGATGTCCGGGTGAGCCAGGACTGAGGACTGATCAAAGCTTCTTGGAGGAGTTTGAAACTCTTCTGGCACTCTCCTGTCCATTTCAGGGACATCTTTCTTTTTTCAAGTTGTTAAGTGGGCAGCAATATCCGCAAACCTGGGATGTACTTGTGGTACCACCCTGCCAAACCTAGGAACCGTTGAACCTCCTTCAAGTTGGTAGGAATGGGATATTCCTGGATGGCTTGGAGCTTGGGGATCAGCAGCTACACCTCACCTGAAACCACATGACCAAGGAAATGGAGAGTGTGTTTAAAGAAGTGGCATTTTTTTGAGATTGAGTGTAAGACGGGCCAGATGAAGTTTGTGGAAGACAGCTTCGAGGTCTTGAAGATGCTGCGCTGAGTTTGCTGAATAGACAATGATGTCATCTATGTAGACGAAACAGATCTTCCCTCGGAGGTCTCCAACCTCTCTCCATCAGCCGTTGAAAAGTGGCTGCAGCATTTTTAACCCAAATGGCATTACTTTAAATTGATAAAACCAAAGGGTGTAGTAAACGCAGTCTTCGCTCTACTTGCTGGAGTCCATCGCCACTTGCCAGTAACCCGAAGCGTAGATCAAGGAACTGAATACCGCAGCACCACTCAGGGACTCCAGGATGTCATGAATGAGGGGCATGGGATATGCATCAAAGACAGTCTTTGCATTCAGCTTTCTGTAGTCCACACAGAACCTGTAACCACCATCTTTCTTTCTCTCTGTGAGCACCACTGGAGAGGACCATGGGGAGTTAGATGGTTCTATAACTCCGTCCCAGAAGCATGTCTTGGACGTGTTCCTTGATTAAAGCCTTCTTCAGTGGAGACACTCTATACAGTCGACCCGAAATAGGACTTCGTCCTCAGTGGAGATGGAGGACGGGTAACGGTGGTCATTCCCAACTTATCAGTGCAGACTGAAGACCACTTTGCTGGAGGTTCTGGAGTTGTTGCTCGACAGGAGATGGTTCAGCTGAAGTGATGGTCATCACCTTCCTGCCGGTTGGCATGGCTTTGGATCAGAGGTGGGTGGCTGGCAAGATGTATGGAAGAGGCTGACACTCGGTAAGGACCTGTCCCAGGAAGCTTCCCCCATACCGTGGCAAAAAAGGATGGTAGAGAAATCCTTCGGTGTTTGACACCATACTGCCTATTGACAATGTCAATCTGGGTATGAGTTTTCCAAAGAAATCCAAGCCTAGAACAAGGGGAAACGTCAGGTGATGATCCTGTAGATATATGCCTAGAAACCAGATCTCTCCATGGAGAAGGTAAGTGAGGCGAACTTGACCTTTGGCCTGGTGTGACTGTCCATCCGCCAGCATGAAATACTGGTCCTGTGCAGACTCCAGCTCTTCCCTGAATGAGCTATCTTCCTCCAGAGACTCTCTCTCATCAGAGTGAAGGTGCTCCCAGTGTCCAGGACTGCAGGCCCTTGAGCCCCTCGAACGCCCACATCCACGATCAGCAGAGTCAGGCTTGCAGCAGGAACTATATTTTCCTTCTCCTGGCTTCTCACCATGCTGACCTCTGCCGGCGGCTTCATAGCTCCTTTCTGGCCCTCTGTCCTGAACGGCTTTGCTGGAGTTTGACTTGACCCAGTATTCCCGCTGGGCAGCATTGTCTTCCACCTGGGTCCCGATGCGCACCAGTTCTGCCACTGTCTTCACTGTTCCCCAAGACAGCTTGCCAGTTTGGGATTACAGCTGCTTAGAATGCGACAAACCAACTCAGTCTTCTCCAAGTCTGGCTTCCAGCGCAGACATAGGGCACGGTAGTCATAGGCAAAGTCAAGGATTCGCCGCCAGGAAGTTGGAATCTGGAGCGTAAGTCGGTCTTCCACTTCGGTCTGGTAGTCAGACGGCAGAAAGGCTTGACGAAGACAGTCTTGAACTGTTCCCAGGACTGGATTCCCTATGCCCCGGCGACCACCAGCTTTGCTTGAGCCTTTCAGCACACTGACATGGTTGCCAGGATCTGATTTGGTGTCATGGGTCGAGCGCTTGGAATTCATCGCATCTGTCCAGGAAGTCAATGGCATCGCTGGGCCTCCCCCGCCAAACTCTGGGAAGTTGATTTTAATGGGCAGCTTTGCTTGGGAAAGACTTCCTTCATTTCTGGAGCCATGGTAATCAGCAGACCCACCGCCAAAGGAGAACTGTTGTGGTGCAGATTGCTTTCTAGAGGAGGGAGACAGCAAAGAAAGTGGTAGACGAGGGGTGCTGGTCTTTTTGAAGAGTTTCTTCAGCTCTTCTCCCCACAGCACATCCCGGCGTTTCAGGCACTTCACCACTTCCAGATCCATTTCATCAAGGGCCTCTTGCCTTCGATTCTCCATATCTGCAAAGCGCCCTTCGATGTAACCTCGCAGGACCTGTTCACGGTTAATGCTGCTCTCCTGTAACTCAGACAGCTGTGTTTCCAGTTGCTCAACACGGTCAGTGAGATGGGAACAGTACTCAGTTAATTGCCCTATCACAACACTGTCAGTAAGGTTCCTTCATCATCATCGCCTTCCAGAAAGATCTGCCCCTTCCTGTGTAATGTACAGATCACTAATGCGGTGGTTCTCTCTGCGATAGGCTCTCTGATAGTCACATGGGGTCTATCTCCAATCTCAGAGAAGTTTAGCGAAGTCAAGGTCTGATTTTCCATTTCTGACATTAAGTTCCCAACAATTTAAACTGATGAATTTAGAAATGAATTTAATGACACAAAGGGTCCCCCAGACGGGCCACCAATTCTGTAACGATCACTCTGCACAACTGAGAAGCAGTTGCACTGTCCTCCCTAAGGAGAGACTACTGGCCCTATTCCTATAGCTAAATAAGTCAGCAAGAGTGACAGACAGCAAAAGCAGGGACGTCAGAGGTGTCAATTTCAAGAACAATCAGTTTATTATTGTGAACAATAAAGTCAACAAATGAAAAAAAATGAACAAATGAATGAAATGAATAATAAGAAAGGAATTCAAATAATTGCAGGTAACAGGTAAGAAATAAGATGGTACAGATAAGTATGTAGGGACAAACAGAAGGCTAAACAGTATCACCAAACAGAAATTAATGTAGTGTCCGGAGGGTCTCCAATAAACCCACACTCACAAACACAACACACAGATAGACAAAAGATGGTGGAGAATGGCAGGTAGGCCCAACAAGTCCAGTAATAGCAGGGTAATTGAACTCCACAAAGTAACAAAATAACAAAAAATACAGGAAACAAAGTATCAAATTAAAGTAGAAACAATCCAAACAAAAAAAGAAATGATCTCACCCACAAATAAGGTAGTCCAGCAAAGTGTCCCGAAATGATGGTGATTATAGAAAGTTGAAAACATTGAGTACGGTGAAATTGTTGAGACTGTCCAGTAGTGTTGAGTTGAATGGTGAACAGTTGTTTGGAAAAATCAGGAGGATCAGGAAAAAAAAGGAGGCTGTCACACATAAAACAACAAACCCAAACAGACCTAGAAAACAGCTAAACTTAAACAAGTAACAGTGAAAAACAAAAAAAGAGCAGCTTAGACAAAGCACAGCGACAAAAGAAAATGAACGGATGCACTGGAATTATCTAAGGATGATAATGGATTCACTGAAATTTAAGTAGAGAAAATGCTGTAGTTAAATGGATTCCTCTGAGAAAGGGAGTCCCTCTCAGGCCTGATTAGCCAGCTTTAATACAAGTGCTGGCTACTAAGGAGCTCTGAGATTGGAGGGGTGAAAATCTGAATGAGCCAATGGGGAGAGGGATGAACAGAGGGTGGTTGCAAGGAACTATGGAAATGAAGTTTTGACCTGGCCAGGCTACTGACCCTAATTAAAGGGACAGGTGGGTGAGACTTACACCCACATTATGTAGCATGGGAATTGCTACAATACTTTTAATGTACTGTTCTTTTGAGAAAGCTTACAGGTTCAGATATGTCAAGAAAACACAATTTTTTGATCTTCAAAACTACCCAAATTTTGAAACCCCTTTTCCCAGAAAAGTGGACAGGTCCGACCTGTCGAAAAAAAATAATAATTTTGGGCCATTTCATTTTTTTCATAATTTCAAAGCCCCGAACTTTTGAGAAAAAAAGCTTACAGTTTCAGACCTGTCAAGAAAACACAATTTTTTGATCTTCAGAACTACCAAAATTTAAACAACCCCCCTTTTGAAAAAAAAAGTGGACTGGTCCGGTCCTGTCAAAAAAATAATAATTTTGGCCAATTTTATTTTTTCATAATTTTTAATGTCCGAAGCTTTGAAAAGCTTACAGGTTCAGAGAGGTCAAGAAAACACAATTTTTGATCTTCAGAACTACCAAAATTTAGACACCCCCTTTTCTGAAAAAAGTGGACTGGTCCGACCTGTCGAAAAAATAATAATTTTTGGCCATTTCATTTTTTTCATAATTTTAATGTACTGTTCTTTTGAGAAAGCTTACAGGTTCAGACATGTCAAGAAAACACAATATTTTGATCTTCAAAACTACCCAAATTTAGAAAGCCCCTTTTCTGAAAAAGTGGACTGGTCTGGACCTGTCGAAAAAAAATTAAATTTTGGGCAATTTTATTTTTTTTCATAATTTCGATGCCTGAGCTTTTGAAAAAGCTTACAGGTTCAGACATGTCAAGAAAACACAATTTTTGATCTTCAAAACTACCCAAATTTAGACACCCCCTTTTCTGTAAAAGTGGACTGGTCCGGTCCTGTCAAAAAATTAAATTTTGGCCAATTTTATTTTTTCATACTTTTTAATGTACTGTTCTTTTGAAAAAGCTTACAGGTTCAGACATGTCAAGAAAAACACAATTTTTGATCTTCAAAACTACCCAAATTTAGAAACCCCTTTTCCAGAAAAAGTGGACAGGTCAACCTGTCGAAAAAAATAATAATTTTGGGCCATTTCATTTTTTCATAATTTCAATGCCTCGAACTTTTGAGAAAGCTTACAGGTTCAGAGAGGTCAAGAAAACACAATTTTTTGATCTTCAGAACTACCAAAATTTAGACACCCCTTTTTCTGAAAAGTGGACTGGTCCGGACCTGTTTCGAAAAAAATAATAATTTTGGGCCATTTCATTTTTTCATAATTTTAATGTACTGTTCTTTTGAGAAAGCTTACAGGTTCAGACCTGTCAAGAAAACACAATTTTTTGATCTTCAAAACTACCCAAATTTAGAAAGCCCCTTTTCTGAAAAAGTGGACTGGTCTGGACCTGTCGAAAAAAATTATAATTTTGGGCCATTTCATTTTTTTCATAATTTCGATGCCCGAGCTTTTGAAAAAGCTTACAGGTTCAGACATGTCAAGAAAACACAATTTTTGATCTTCAAAACTACCCAAATTTAGACACCCCCTTTTCTGTAAAAAGTGGACTGGTCCGATTGTCCGAAAAAAATTAAATTTTGGCCAATTTTATTTTTTCATACTTTTAATGTACTGTTCTTTTGAGAAAGCTTACAGGTTCAGACATGTCAAGAAAACACAATTTTTTGATCTTCAAAACTACCCAAATTTAGAAACCCCCTTTTCTGTAAAAGTGGACAGGTCCGGACCTGTCGAAAAAAATAATAATTTTGGGCCATTTCATTTTTTCATAATTTCAATGCCTCGAACTTTTGAGAAAGCTTACAGGTTCAGACATGTCAAGAAAACACAATTTTTTGATCTTCAGAACTACCAAAATTTAGACACCCCCCTTTTCTGAAAAAGTGGACTGGTCCGACCTGTCGAAAAAAATTAAATTTTGGCCAATTTTATTTTTTCATACTTTTAATGTACTGTTCTTTTGAGAAAGCTTACAGGTTCAGATATGTCAAGAAAACACAATTTTTTGATCTTCAAAACTACCCAAATTTAGAAACCCCCTTTTCTGTAAAAGTGGACAGGTCCGGACCTGTCGAAAAAAATAATAATTTTGGGCCATTTCATTTTTTCATAATTTCAAAGCCCCGAACTTTTGAGAAAGCTTACAGTTTCAGACCTGTCAAGAAAACACAATTTTTTGATCTTCAGAACTACCAAAATTTAAACACCCCCCTTTTTTGAAAAAGTGGACTGGTCCGGTCCTGTCAAAAAAAAATAATAATTTTGGCCAATTTTATTTTTTCATAATTTCGATGCCCGAGCTTTTGAAAAAGCTTACAGGTTCAGAGAGGTCAAGAAAACACAATTTTTTGATCTTCAGAACTACCAAAATTTAGACACCCCCCTTTTCTGAAAAAGTGGACTGGTCCGGACCTGTCGAAAAAAATAATAATTTTGGGCCATTTCATTTTTTCATAATTTTAATGTACTGTTCTTTTGAGAAAGCTTACAGGTTCAGACCTGTCAAGAAAACACAATTTTTTGATCTTCAAAACTACCCAAATTTAGAAAGCCCCTTTTCTGAAAAAGTGGACTGGTCTGGACCTGTCGAAAAAAATTATAATTTTGGGCCATTTCATTTTTTCATAATTTCGATGCCCGAGCTTTTGAAAAAGCTTACAGGTTCAGACATGTCAAGAAAACACAATTTTTTGATCTTCAAAACTACCCAAATTTAGAAAGCCCCTTTTCTGAAAAAGTGGACTGGTCTGACCTGTCGAAAAAAATAATAATTTTGGGCCATTTCATTTTTTCATAATTTCAATGCCCCGAACTTTTGAGAAAGCTTACAGGTTCAGACCTGTCAAGAAAACACAATTTTTTGATCTTCAGAACTACCAAAATTTAAACACCCCCCTTTTTTGAAAAAGTGGACTGGTCCGGTCCTGTCAAAATAAATAATAATTTTGGCCAATTTTATTTTTTCATAATTTTGATGCCCGAGCTTTTGAGAAAGCTTACAGGTTCAGACAGGTCAAGAAAACACAATTTTTTGATCTTCAGAACTACCAAAATTTAGACACCCCCCTTTTCTGAAAAAGTGGACTTGTCCGGACCTGTCGAAAAAAATAATAATTTTGGGCCATTTCATTTTTTCATAATTTTAAAGCCCCGAACTTTTGAGAAAGCTTACAGTTTCAGACCTGTCAAGAAAACACAATTTTTTGATCTTCAGAACTACCAAAATTTAAACACCCCCCTTTTTGAAAAAGTGGACTGGTCCGGTCCTGTCAAAAAAATAAAAATTTTGGGCCAATTATATTTTTTCATAATTTCGATGCCCGAGCTTTTGAAAAAGCTTACAGGTTCAGACATGTCAAGAAAACACAATATTTTGATCTTCAAAACTACCCAAATTTAGAGACCCCCTTTTCTGTAAAAGTGGACTGGTCCGGACCTGTCGAAAAAATTAAATTTTGGCCAATTTTATTTTTTCATACTTTTAATGTACTGTTCTTTTGAGAAAGCTTACAGGTTCAGACATGTCAAGAAAACACAATTTTTTGATCTTCAAAACTACCCAAATTTAGAAACCCCCTTTTTTGAAAAAGTGGACTGGTCCGGACCTGTCGAAAAAAATAATAATTTTGGGCCATTTTATTTTTTCATACTTTTAATGTACTGTTCTTTTGAGAAAGCTTACAGGTTCAGACATGTCAAGAAAACACAATTTTTGATCTTCAAAACTACCCAAATTTAGACACCCCTTTTCTGTAAAAGTGGACTGGTCCGGACCTGTCAAAAAAATTAAATTTTGGCCAATTTTATTTTTTCATAATTTCGATGCCCGAGCTTTTGAAAAAGCTTACAGGTTCAGACATGTCAAGAAAACACAATTTTTGATCTTCAAAACTACCCAAATTTAGAAAGCCCTTTTTTGAAAAAAGTGGACTGGTCCGGACCTGTCGAAAAAATTATAATTTTGGGCCATTTCATTTTTTTCATAATTTTAATGCCCCGAACTTTTGAGAAAGCTTACAGGTTCAGACCTGTCAAGAAAACACAATTTTTTTGATCTTCAGAACTACCAAAATTTAAACACCCCCCTTTTTTGAAAAAGTGGACTGGTCCGGACCTGTCAAAAAAAAAATAATTTTGGCCAATTTTATTTTTTCATAATTTTAATGTACTGAAGCTTTTGAAAAAGCTTACAGGTTCAGACAGGTCAAGAAAACACAATTTTTTGATCTTCAGAACTACCAAAATTTAGACACCCACCTTTTTCTGAAAAAGTGGACTGGTCCGACCTGTCGAAAAAAAATAATAATTTTGGCCATTTCATTTTTTTCATAATTTTAAATGCCCCGAACTTTTGAGAAAGCTTACAGGTTCAGACCTGTCAAGAAAACACAATTTTTTGATCTTCAGAACTACCAAAATTTAAACACCCCCTTTTGAAAAAAGTGGACTGGTCCGTCCTGTCAAAAAAAAAATAAAAAAATTTTGGCCAATTATATTTTTTCATAATTTCGATGCCCGAGCTTTTGAAAAAGCTTACAGGTTCAGACATGTCAAGAAAACACAATATTTTGATCTTCAAAACTACCCAAATTTAGAGACCCCCCTTCTGTAAAAGTGGACTGGTCCGACCTGTCGAAAAAAATTAAATTTTGGCCAATTTTATTTTTTCATACTTTTTAATGTACTGTTCTTTGAGAAAGCTTACAGGTTCAGACATGTCAAGAAAAATCAATTTTTGATCTTCAAAACTACCCAAATTTAGAAACCCCTTTTTTGTAAAAAGTGGACTGGTCCGACCTGTCGAAAAAAATAATAATTTTGGGCCATTTCATTTTTTCATAATTTCAATGCCCTGAACTTTTGAGAAAGCTTACAGGTTCAGACCTGTCAAGAAAACACAATTTTTTGATCTTCAGAACTACCAAAATTTAAACACCCCTTTTTTTTTGAAAAAGTGGACTGGTCCGGACCCTGTCAAAAAAAATAATAATTTTGGGCCATTTTATTTTTTTCATAATTTCAATGCCCCGAACTTTTGAGAAAGCTTACAGGTTCAGACCTGTCAAGAAAACACAATTTTTGATCTTCAGAACTACCAAAATTTAAACACCCCCTTTTTTGAAAAAAAGTGGACTGGTCCGGGACCTGTCAAAAAAAAAAAAATTTTGGCCAATTATATTTTTTCATAATTTCGATGCCCGAGCTTTTGAAAAAGCTTACAGGTTCAGACATGTCAAGAAAACACAATATTTTGATCTTCAAAACTACCCAAATTTAGAGACCCCCTTTTCTGTAAAAGTGGACAGGTCCGACCTGTCGAAAAAATTAAAATTTTGGCCAATTTTATTTTTTTCATACTTTTAATGTACTGTTCTTTTGAGAAAGCTTACAGGTTCAGACATGTCAAGAAAACACAATTTTTGATCTTCAAAACTACCCAAATTTAGAAACCCCCTTTTCTGAAAAAGTGGACTGGTCCGGACCTGTCGAAAAAAAAAATAATTTTTGGCCCATTTCATTTTTTCATAATTTTAATGTAATGTTCTTTTGAGAAAGCTTACAGGTTCAGACCTGTCAAGAAAACACAATTTTTGATCTTCAAAACTACCCAAATTTAGAAAGCCCCTTTTTTTCTGAAAAAGTGGACTGGTCCGGACCTGTCAAAAAAATAATAATTTTGGGCCATTTCATTTTTTCATAATTTCAATGCCCGAACTTTTGAGAAAGCTTACAGGTTCAGACATGTCAAGAAAACACAATTTTTTTGATCTTCAAACTACCCAAATTTAGAAACCCCCTTTTCTGAAAAAGTGGACTGGTCCGGACCTGTCGAAAAAAATTATAATTTTGGGCCATTTCATTTTTTCATAATTTCAATGCCCCGAACTTTTGAGAAAGCTTACAGGTTCAGACCTGTCAAGAAAACACAATTTTTTGATCTTCAGAACTACCAAAATTTAAACACCCCCCTTTTTTTGAAAAGTGGACTGGTCCGGTCCTGTCAAAAAAAATAATAATTTTGGCCAATTATATTTTTTCATAATTTTAATGCCCTGAACTTTTGAAAAAGCTTACAGGTTCAGACAGGTCAAGAAAACACAATTTTTGATCTTCAGAACTACCAAAATTTAGACACCCCCTTTTCTGAAAAAAGTGGACTTGTCCGGACCTGTCGAAAAATAATAATTTTGGGCCATTTTTATTTTTTCATAATTTCAATGCCCCGAACTTTTGAGAAAGCTTACAGGTTCAGACCTGTCAAGAAAACACAATTTTTTGATCTTCAGAACTACCAAAATTTAAACACCCCCCTTTTTTGAAAAAGTGGACTGGTCCGGTCCTGTCAAAAAAATAAAAATTTTGGCCAATTATATTTTTTCATAATTTCGATGCCCGAGCTTTTGAAAAAGCTTACAGGTTCAGACATGTCAAGAAAACACAATATTTTGATCTTCAAAACTACCCAAATTTAGAGACCCCCTTTTCTGTAAAAGTGGACTGGTCCGGACCTGTCGAAAAAATTAAATTTTGGCCAATTTTATTTTTTCATACTTTTAATGTACTGTTCTTTTGAGAAAGCTTACAGGTTCAGACATGTCAAGAAAAAACAATTTTTTGATCTTCAAAACTACCCAAATTTAGAAACCCCCTTTTCCGTAAAAGTGGACTGGTCCGGACCTGTCGAAAAAAATAATAATTTTGGGCCATTTCATTTTTTCATAATTTCAATGCCCCGAACTTTTGAGAAAGCTTACAGGTTCAGACCTGTCAAGAAAACACAATTTTTTGATCTTCAGAACTACCAAAATTTAAACACCCCCCTTTTTTGAAAAAGTGGACTGGTCCGGTCCTGTCAAAAAAAATAATAATTTTGGCCAATTATATTTTTTCATAATTTCAATGCCCCGAACTTTTGAGAAAGCTTACAGGTTCAGACCTGTCAAGAAAACACAATTTTTTGATCTTCAGAACTACCAAAATTTAGACACCCCCTTTTCTGTAAAAGTGAACTGGTCCGGTCCTGTCAAAAAAAATAATAATTTTGGCCAATTTTATTTTTTCATAATTTCAATGCCCCGAACTTTTGAGAAAGCTTACAGGTTCAGAGAGGTCAAGAAAACACAATTTTTTGATCTTCAGAACTACCAAAATTTAGACACCCCCCTTTTCTGAAAAAGTGGACTGGTCCGACCTGTCGAAAAAAATAATAATTTTGGCCAATTTTATTTTTTCATAATTTTAATGTACTGTTCTTTTGAGAAAGCTTACAGGTTCAGACATGTCAAGAAAACACAATTTTTTGATCTTCAAAACTACCCAAATTTAGAAAGCCCCTTTTCTGAAAAAGTGGACTGGTCTGGACCTGTCAAAAAAAAAAAATATAATTTTGGGCCATTTCATTTTTTCATAATTTCGATGCCCGAGCTTTTGAAAAAGCTTACAGGTTCAGACATGTCAAGAAAACACAATTTTTTGATCTTCAAAACTACCCAAATTTAGAAACCCCTTTTCTGAAAAAGTGGACTGGTCCGGACCTGTCGAAAAAAATAATAATTTTGGGCCATTTCATTTTTTCATAATTTCAATGCCCCTGAACTTTTGAGAAAAGCTTACAGGTTCAGACCTGTCAAGAAAACACAATTTTTGATCTTCAGAACTACCAAAATTTAAACACCCCCCTTTTTTGAAAAAGTGGACTGGTCCGGACCTGTCAAAAAAAAATAATTTTGGCCAATTATATTTTCATAATTTCGATGCCCGAGCTTTTGAAAAAGCTTACAGGTTCAGACATGTCAAGAAAACACAATATTTTGATCTTCAAAACTACCCAAATTTAGAGACCCCATTTTCTGTAAAAGTGGACTGGTCCGGACCTGTCGAAAAAATTAAATTTTGGCCAATTTTATTTTTTCATACTTTTAATGTACTGTTCTTTTGAAAAAGATTACAGGTTCAGACATGTCAAGAAAACACAATATTTTGATCTTCAAAACTACCCAAATTTAGAGACCCCCTTTTCTGTAAAAGTGGACTGGTCCGGACCTGTCGAAAAAAATAAATTTTGGCCAATTTTATTTTTTTCATACTTTTAATGTACTGTTCTTTTGAGAAAGCTTACAGGTTCAGACATGTCAAGAAAACACAATTTTTTGATCTTCAAAACTACCCAAATTTAGACACCCCCTTTTTTGAAAAAGTGGACAGGTCCGGACCTGTCGAAAAAAATAATAATTTTGGGCCATTTCATTTTTTCATAATTTCAATGCCTCGAACTTTTGAGAAAGCTTACAGGTTCAGACCTGTCAAGAAAACACAATTTTTTGATCTTCAAAACTACCCAAATTTAGAAACCCCCTTTTCTGTAAAAGTGGACAGGTCCGGACCTGTCGAAAAAAATAATAATTTTGGGCCATTTCATTTTTTCATAATTTCAATGCCTAGAACTTTTGAGAAAGCTTACAGGTTCAGACCTGTCAAGAAAACACAATTTTTTGATCTTCAGAACTACCAAAATTTAGACACCCCCTTTTCTGTAAAAGTGAACTGGTCGAAAAAATTAAATTTTGGCCAATTTTATTTTTTCATACTTTTAATGTACTGTTCTTTTGAGAAAGCTTACAGGTTCAGACATGTCAAGAAAACACAATTTTTTGATCTTCAAAACTACCCAAATTTAGACACCCCCTTTTTTGAAAAAGTGGACTGGTCCGTCCTGTCAAAAAAATAATAATTTTGGCCAATTTTATTTTTTCATAATTTCGATGCCCGAGCTTTTGAAAAAGCTTACAGGTTCAGACATGTCAAGAAAACACAATATTTTGATCTTCAAAACTACCCAAATTTAGAGACCCCCTTTTCTGTAAAAGTGGACTGGTCCGGACCTGTCGAAAAATTAAATTTTGGCCAATTTTATTTTTTCATACTTTTAATGTACTGTTCTTTTGAGAAAGATTACAGGTTCAGACATGTCAAGAAAACACAATTTTTTGATCTTCAAAACTACCCAAATTTAGAAACCCCCTTTTCCGTAAAAGTGGACCGGTCCGGACCTGTCGAAAAAAAATAATAATTTTGGGCCATTTCATTTTTTCATAATTTCAAAGCCCCGAAATTTTGAGAAAGCTTACAGTTTCAGACCTGTCAAGAAAACACAATTTTTTGATCTTCAGAACTACCAAAATTTAAACACCCCCCTTTTCTGAAAAAAAGTGGACTGGTCCGACCTGTCAAAAAAAAATAATAATTTTGGCCAATTATTTTTTTCATAATTTTAATGCCCGAACTTTTGAGAAAGCTTACAGGTTCAGACATGTCAAGAAAACACAATTTTTTGATCTTCAAAACTACCCAAATTTAGACACCCCCCTTTTTCTGTAAAAAAAGTGGACTGGTCCGACCTGTCGAAAAAAAAAAATTTTGGCCAATTTTATTTTTTCATACTTTTAATGTACTGTTCTTTTTTGAAAAAAGCTTACAGGTTCAGACATGTCAAGAAAACACAATTTTTGATCTTCAAAACTACCCAAATTTAGAAACCCCTTTTCTGAAAAAAGTGGACAGGTCCGGACCTGTCAAAAAAAAATAATTTTTGGGCCATTTCATTTTTTTTTTCATAATTTCAATGCCTCGAACTTTTGAGAAAGCTTACAGGTTCAGAGAGGTCAAGAAAACACAATTTTTTGGATCTTCAGAACTACCAAAATTTAGACACCCCCCTTTTCTGAAAAAGTGGACTGGTCCGACCTGTCGAAAAAATTAAATTTTGGCCAATTTTATTTTTTCATACTTTTAATGTACTGTTCTTTTGAGAAAGCTTACAGGTTCAGATATGTCAAGAAAACACAATTTTTTGATCTTCAAAACTACCCAAATTTAGAAACCCCCTTTTCCGTAAAAGTGGACAGGTCCGGACCTGTCGAAAAAAATAATAATTTTGGGCCATTTCATTTTTTCATAATTTCAAAGCCCCGAACTTTTGAGAAAGCTTACAGTTTCAGACCTGTCAAGAAAACACAATTTTTTGATCTTCAGAACTACCAAAATTTAAACACCCCCTTTTTTGAAAAAGTGGACTGGTCCGTCCTGTCAAAAAAAAAATAATTTTGGCCAATTTTATTTTTTTCATAATTTCGAAGCCCCGAACTTTTGAGAAAGCTTACAGTTTCAGACATGTCAAGAAAACACAATATTTTGATCTTCAAAACTACCAAAATTTAGAGACCCCTTTTCTGTAAAAAAGTGGACTGGTCCGACCTGTCGTCAAAAAATTAAATTTTGGCCAATTTTATTTTTTTCATACTTTTAATGTACTGTTCTTTGAGAAAGCTTACAGGTTCAGACATGTCAAGAAAACACAAATTTTGATCTTCAGAACTACCAAAATTTAGACACCCCCTTTTCTGTAAAAGTGAACTGGTCCGACCTGTCGAAAAAATTAAATTTTGGCCAATTTTATTTTTTTCATACTTTTAATGTACTGTTCTTTTGAGAAAGCTTACAGGTTCAGACATGTCAAGAAAACACAATTTTTGATCTTCAAAACTACCCAAATTTAGAAACCCCTTTTTCTCAGAAAAAGTGGACAGGTCCGGACCTGTCAAAAAAAATAATAATTTTGGGCCATTTCATTTTTTCATAATTTCAATGCCTCGAACTTTTGAGAAAGCTTACAGGTTCAGAGAGGTCAAGAAAACACAATTTTTTGATCTTCAGAACTACCAAAATTTAGACACCCACCTTTTCTGAAAAAGTGGACTGGTCCGGACCTGTCGAAAAAATAATAATTTTGGGCCATTTCATTTTTTCATAATTTCAAAGCCCGAACTTTTGAGAAAGCTTACAGGTTCAGACCTGTCAAGAAAACACAATTTTTTGATCTTCAGAACTACCAAAATTTAAACACCCCCCTTTTTTGAAAAAGTGGACTGGTCCGGACCTGTCAAAAAAATTAAATAATTTTGGCCAATTATATTTTTTCATAATTTCGATGCCCGAGCTTTTGAAAAAGCTTACAGGTTCAGACCTGTCAAGAAAACACAATTTTTTGATCTTCAGAACTACCAAAATTTAGACACCCACCTTTTCTGAAAAAGTGGACTGGTCCGGACCTGTCGAAAAAAATAATAATTTTGGGCCATTTCATTTTTTCATAATTTGAAAGCCCCGAACTTTTGAGAAAGCTTACAGTTTCAGACCTGTCAAGAAAACACAATTTTTTGATCTTCAAAACTACCCAAATTTAAACACCCCCCTTTTGAAAAAGTGGACTTTTCCTGTCAAAAAAAAAAAAAATTGGACTTATCCGATGCCTGTCAGGTTCAAAAAAAAAAAAATTTTGGCCAATTTATATTTTTGTAAAAGTGAACTTCCGACCTGTCAAAAAAGCCCTTAATTTTTTTTTTCATAGCTTTTGAGAAAGCTTACAGGTTCAGACATGTCAAGAAAACACAATTTTTGATCTTCAAAACTACCCAAATTTAGAAACCCCTTTTCTGTAAAAGTGGACTGGTCCGACCTGTCGAAAAAAATTAAATTTTGGCCAATTTTATTTTTTTCATACTTTAATGTACTGTTCTTTGAGAAAGCTTACAGGTTCAGACATGTCAAGAAAACACAATTTTTTGATCTTCAGAACTACCCAAATTTAAACACCCCTTTTTTGAAAAAGTGGACTGGTCCGTCCTGTCAAAAAAAAAAAATTTTGGCCAATTTTATTTTTTCATAATTTCAATGCCCGAAACTTTTTTTGAGAAAGCTTACAGGTTCAGACATGTCAAGAAAACACAATTTTTTGATCTTCAAACTACCCAAATTTAGAGACCCCCTTTTCTGTAAAAGTGGACTGGTCCGGACCTGTCGAAAAAAATAATAATTTTGGCCAATTTTATTTTTTCATAATTTTAATGTACTGTTCTTTTGAGAAAGCTTACAGGTTCAGACATGTCAAGAAAACACAATTTTTTGATCTTCAAAACTACCCAAATTTAGAAACCCCTTTTTTTAAAAAAGTGGACTGGTCCGACCTGTCGAAAAAAATAATAATTTTGGGCCATTTCATTTTTTCATAATTTCAATGCCTCGAACTTTTGAGAAAGCTTACAGGTTCAGACCTGTCAAGAAAACACAATTTTTTGATCTTCAGAACTACCAAAATTTAGACACCCCCCTTTTTTAAAAAAGTGGACTGGTCCGACCTGTCAAAAAAAAAAAATTTTGGGCAATTTTATTTTTTTTCATACTTTTAATGCACCGAACTTTTCAGAAAGCTTACAGGTTCAGACCTGTCAAGAAAACACAATTTTTTGATCTTCAAAACTACCCAAATTTAGACACCCCCTTTTCTGAAAAAGTGGACTGGTCCGGACCTGTCAAAAAAAAAAATAATTTTGGCCAATTTCATTTTTTTCATAATTTCAATGCCCGTTCTTTTGAGAAAGCTTACAGGTTCAGACATGTCAAGAAAACACAATTTTTTGATCTTCAAAACTACCCAAATTTAGACACCCCTTTTCTGTGTAAAAGTGGACTGGTCCGACCTGTCGAAAAAAAAATTAAATTTTGGCCAATTTTATTTTTTTCATACTTTTAATGTACTGTTTTTTGAGAAAGCTTACAGGTTCAGACATGTCAAGAAAACACAATTTTTTTGATCTTCAAAATTACCCAAATTTAGAAACCCCCTTTTTTTGAAAAAAGTGGACTGGTCCGACCTGTCAAAAAAATAATAATTTTGGGCCAATTTCATTTTTTCATAATTTCAATGCCCTGAACTTTTGAGAAAGCTTACAGGTTCAGACCTGTCAAGAAAACACAATTTTTTGATCTTCAGAACTACTAAAATTTAGACACCCCCTTTTTTGAAAAAGTGGACTGGTCCGACCTGTCGAAAAAATAAAATTTTGGGCAATTTTATTTTTTTCATAATTTTAATGCCCCGAACTTTTGAGAAAGCTTACAGGTTCAGACCTGTCAAGAAAACACAATTTTTGATCTTCAGAACTACCAAAATTTAAACACCCCCTTTTCTGAAAAGTGGACTGGTCCGACCTGTCAAAAAAAAATTAAATTTTGGCCAATTTTTTTTTTCATAATTTTAATGTACTGTTCTTTTGAAAAAGCTTACAGGTTCAGACATGTCAAGAAAACACAATTTTTTGATCTTCAAAACTACCCAAATTTAGAGACCCCTTTTCTGTAAAAGTGGACTGGTCCGACCTGTCGAAAAAATTAAATTTTTGGCCAATTTTATTTTTTTCATACTTTTAATGTACTGTTTTTTTGAAAAAGCTTACAGGTTCAGACATGTCAAGAAAACACAATTTTTTTGATCTTCAAAACTACCCAAATTTTTTCAGAAACCCCTTTTTGAAAAAAGTGGACTGGTCCGACCTGTCAAAAATAAAAATTTTGGGCCATTTTTTTTTTTCATAATTTTAATGCCC
This sequence comes from Huso huso, assembly GCA_036884735.1. Taxonomy (NCBI): domain Eukaryota; kingdom Metazoa; phylum Chordata; class Actinopteri; order Acipenseriformes; family Acipenseridae; genus Huso; species Huso huso. The sequence goes on along the minus strand of CM072674.1, from coordinate 40,417,747 downwards.
GAGCTTTTTTTTTTACAGGTTCAGACCTGTCAAGAAACACAATTTTTTGATCTTCAAAACTCAAAATTTAGACACCCCCCTTTTCTGAAAAAGTGGACAGGTTTTTTTTTTCAGAATGACTGTCAAGGTTCAAAAGAAAATTACAATTTTTGATCTTCAAAACTACCCAAATTTAGAAAGCCCCTTTTCTGAAAAAGTGGACTGGTCTGACCTGTCGAAAAAAAATTATAATTTTGGGCCATTTCATTTTTTTTCAGAAATGCCCGAGCTTTTGAAAAAGCTTACAGGTTCAGACATGTCAAGAAAACACAATTTTTTTGATCTTCAAAACTACCCAAATTTTAAACCCCCTTTTCCTCAAAAGTGGACTGGTCCGGACCTGTCGAAAAAAAAATAAATTTTGGGCCATTTTATTTTGGCCATTTCATTTTTTCATAATTTCAATGTACTGAACTTTTGAGAAAGCTTACAGGTTCAGACATGTCAAGAAAACACAATATTTTGATCTTCAAAACTACCCAAATTTTCAGAACTACCAAAATTTTTTTTCATACTTTTAATGTACCCCACAATTTTTTGATAAAAATTTAGAGACCTGGTCCGGTCCGACCTGTCAAAAAAAATTAAATTTTGGGCCAATTTTATTTTTCATACTTTTAATGTAAAAAACTTTTCAGAAAAGCTTACAGGTTCAGACATGTCAAGAAAACACAATTTTTGATCTTCAAAACTACCCAAATTTAGACACCCCTTTTTGAAAAAGTGGACTGGTCCGACCTGTCGAAAAAAATAATAATTTTGGGCCATTTCATTTTTTCATAATTTCAATGCCCGAACTTTTGAGAAAGCTTACAGGTTCAGACCTGTCAAGAAAACACAATTTTTGATCTTCAGAACTACCCAAAATTTAGACACCCCTTTTTTTAAAAAGTGGACTGGTCCGTCCTGTCAAAAAAAAAAATAATTTTGGGCCATTTTATTTTTTTCATAATTTCAATGCCCTGAACTTTTGAGAAAAGCTTACAGGTTCAGACATGTCAAGAAAACACAATTTTTTGATCTTCAAAACTACCAAAATTTAGACACCCCCTTTTCTGTAAAAGTGGACTGGTCCGACCTGTCGAAAAAAAATTAAATTTTGGCCAATTTTATTTTTTTCATAATTTTAATGTACTGTTCTTTTGAGAAAGCTTACAGGTTCAGACATGTCAAGAAAACACAATTTTTTGATCTTCAAAACTACCCAAATTTAGAAACCCCCTTTTTGAAAAAGTGGACTGGTCCGGTCCTGTCAAAAAAATAATAATTTTGGCCAATTTTATTTTTTCATAATTTCAATGCCCCGAGCTTTTGAGAAAGCTTACAGGTTCAGACATGTCAAGAAAACACAATTTTTTGATCTTCAAACTACCCAAATTTAGAACCCCTTTTCTGAAAAAAAATGGACTGGTCCGAGACCTGTCGAAAAAAAATAAAAATTTTGGCCATTTTATTTTTTTTTCATAATTTTGATGCCTGAGCTTTTGAGAAAGCTTACAGGTTCAGACCTGTCAAGAAAACACAATTTTTTGATCTTCAGAACTACCAAAATTTAGACACCCCCTTTTTTGAAAAAGTGGACTGGTCCGGTCCTGTCAAAAAAATAATAATTTTGGCCAATTTTATTTTTTTCATAATTTTGATGCCCGAGCTTTTGAAAAAGCTTACAGGTTCAGACATGTCAAGAAAACACAATTTTTTGATCTTCAAAACTACCCAAATTTAGACACCCCCTTTTCTGTAAAAGTGGACTGGTCCAGACCTGTCGAAAAAATTAAATTTTGGCCAATTTTATTTTTTCATAATTTTAATGTACTGTTCTTTTGAGAAAGCTTACAGGTTCAGACATGTCAAGAAAACACAAATTTTTGATCTTCAAAACTACCCAAATTTAGATAGCCCCTTTTCTGAAAAAGTGGACTGGTCCGGACCTGTCGAAAAAAATAATAATTTTGGGCCAATTTTATTTTTTTCATAATTTCAATGCCTCGAACTTTTGAGAAAGCTTACAGGTTCAGACATGTCAAGAAAACACAATTTTTGATCTTCAAAACTACCCAAATTTAGAACCCCTTTTCTGAAAAAAAGTGGACTGGTCCGGACCTGTCGAAAAAAAATAATAATTTTGGGCCATTTCATTTTTTCATAATTTCAATGCCTCGAACTTTTGAGAAAGCTTACAGGTTCAGACCTGTCAAGAAAACACAATTTTTGATCTTCAAAACTACCCAAATTTAGACACCCCTTTTTCTGAAAAAAAGTGGACTGGTCCGACCTGTCAAAAAAAATAATAATTTTGGGCAATTTTATTTTTTTCATAATTTTAATGCCCTGAACTTTTGAGAAAGCTTACAGGTTCAGACATGTCAAGAAAACACAATTTTTTTGATCTTCAGAACTACCCAAATTTAGACACCCCCCTTTTCTGTAAAAGTGACTGGTCCGGACCTGTCGAAAAAAATAAAATTTTGGGCAATTTTATTTTTTTTTTCATAATTTAATGCCTGAACTTTTGAGAAAGCTTACAGGTTCAGACATGTCAAGAAAACACAATTTTTTGATCTTCAGAACTACCCAAAATTTAGACACCCCCTTTTTCTGTAAAAGTGGACTGGTCCGACCTGTCGAAAAAAATTAAATTTTGGCCAATTTTATTTTTTCATACTTTTAATGTACTGTTCTTTTGAGAAAGCTTACAGGTTCAGACATGTCAAGAAAACACAATTTTTGATCTTCAAAACTACCCAAATTTAGAAACCCCCTTTTCTGTAAAAGTGGACAGGTCCGACCTGTCGAAAAAAAATAATAATTTTGGCCAATTTTATTTTTTTCATAATTTCAATGCCTCGAACTTTTGAGAAAGCTTACAGGTTCAGACATGTCAAGAAAACACAATTTTTTGATCTTCAAAACTACCAAAATTTAGAACCCCCTTTTTGAAAAAGTGGACTGGTCCGGACCTGTCGAAAAAAATAATAATTTTGGGCCATTTCATTTTTTCATAATTTCAATGCCTCGAACTTTTGAGAAAGCTTACAGGTTCAGACCTGTCAAGAAAACACAATTTTTTGATCTTCAGAACTACCAAAATTTAAACACCCCCCTTTTTTGAAAAAGTGGACTGGTCCGGTCCTGTCAAAAAAAAATTTTTTTGGCCAATTTTATTTTTTTTTCATACTTTTAATGTACGAGCTTTTGAAAAAGCTTACAGGTTCAGACATGTCAAGAAAACACAATATTTTGATCTTCAAAACTACCCAAATTTAGAGACCCCTTTTCTGTAAAAAGTGGACTGGTCCGACCTGTCGAAAAAAATAAATTTTGGCCAATTTTATTTTTTCATACTTTTAACCCTTTGTAGTCCATTTGAGAAAGCTTACAGGTTCACGCCAGGTCAAGAAAACACAATTTTTTGATCTTTTAAAACTTTTTTCACAAATTTAGACACCCCTGCATATCAAAAAAATTCACTAGGCATCTCCAGCCCCGCCTGTCTTTGTTTAAATAGGCCAACTATTTTTTCAATAAATGTACTGTAATTTTGAATAAGCTAGTTCAGAGACATGTCAAGAAAACACAATTTTTTGATCTTCAATCTACCCAAATTTAGAAACCCCCTTTTAATGCGATCCAAGTCACTTTCCAGATTACTAAAAACATCTGAAAAAAACGCTCTTTTATTTGTCCATGATAATTTCATTTTTGACGCTTACCAGCCAGCTTGTTTAAATGAACGCCCGTTACCTGATAAAAAGTGGACTGGTATGACTTACAGGTTTTTTTTTTTTTCGGATTGTCTCGGCCCTGTCAAGAAAACATGGTTTTTTGATTTTTCAAGAAAAAAAATACTAAAACCCGTTTAGATAAAACACAATTTTTGACCCCTTTTCTGTGAAAATGTCGGACCCAGTCCAAAGGACCTGTCAAAAAATTAATAAATTTTGGACCCATTTTATTTTTTTCATAATTTTAATGTACTGTTCTTTTGAGAAAGCTTACAGGTTCAGACATGTCAAGAAAACACAATTTTTTGATCTTCAAAACTACCCAAATTTAGAAACCCCTTTTTCTGAAAAGTGGACTGGTCCGGACCTGTCAAAAAAAAATAATAATTTTGGGCCATTTTATTTTTTCATAATTTCAATGTACTCGAACTTTTGAGAAAGCTTACAGGTTCAGACCTGTCAAGAAAACACAATTTTTTGATCTTCAAAACTACCCAAATTTAGACACCCCTTTTTGAAAAAAAGTGGACTGGTCCGACCTGTCAAAAAAAATTAAAATTTTGGCCAATTTTATTTTTTCATAATTTTAATGTACCTGTTCTTTTGAGAAAGCTTACAGGTTCAGACCTGTCAAGAAAACACAATTTTTTGATCTTCAAAACTACCAAAATTTAGAAACCCCTTTTTGTAAAAAGTGGACTGGTCCGACCTGTCAAAAAAATAATAATTTTGGGCCAATTTTATTTTTTTCATAATTTCAATGCCCTGAACTTTTGAAAAGCTTACAGGTTCAGACATGTCAAGAAAACACAATTTTTTGATCTTCAAAACTACCCAAATTTAGACACCCCCTTTCTGTAAAAGTGGACTGGTCCGACCTGTCAAAAAATTAAATTTTGGCCAATTTTATTTTTTTCATAATTTTAATGTACTGTTCTTTTTTGAGAAAGCTTACAGGTTCAGACATGTCAAGAAAACACAATTTTTGATCTTCAAAACTACCCAAATTTAGAAACCCCTTTTCTGAAAAAGTGGACTGGTCCGACCTGTCAAAAAAATAATAATTTTGGGCCATTTCATTTTTTTCATACTTTTAATGCTGTTCTTTTTGAGAAAGCTTACAGGTTCAGACATGTCAAGAAAACACAATTTTTGATCTTCAAAACTACCCAAATTTAGACACCCCTTTTTTTGAAAAAGTGGACTGGTCCGACCTGTCAAAAAATAATAATTTTGGCCAATTTTATTTTTTCATAATTTCAATGCCTCGAACTTTTGAGAAAGCTTACAGGTTCAGACCTGTCAAGAAAACACAATTTTTTGATCTTCAAAACTACCCAAATTTAGACACCCCCTTTTCTGAAAAAGTGGACTGGTCCGACCTGTCGAAAAAATAATAAATTTTGGCCAATTTTATTTTTTTCATAATTTCAATGCCCTGAACTTTTGAGAAAGCTTACAGGTTCAGACATGTCAAGAAAAACACAATTTTTGATCTTCAAAACTACCCAAATTTAGACACCCCCATTTCTGTAAAAGTGGACTGGTCCGACCTGTCGAAAAAAAAAAATTTTGGCCAATTTTATTTTTTTCATACTTTTAATGTACTTATTCTTTTGAGAAAGCTTACAGGTTCAGACATGTCAAGAAAACACAATTTTTGATCTTCAAAAACTAAATGGTCCAAATTTAGAAACCCCTTTTCCAGTGAAAAAAAGTGGACTGGTCCGAAGGTCCTGTTCAATCCCGAAAATTGATTCATTTTGGGTCCAATTTTATTTTTTCATAATTTTAATGTACTGAACTTTGAGAAAGCTTACAGGTTCAGACATGTCAAGAAAACACAATTTTTGATCTTCAAAACTACCCAAATTTAGACACCCCCTTTTCTTGTAAAAGTGGACTGGTCCGGACCTGTCGATAAAAAAATTAATTTTGGCCAATTTTTTTTTTTTTTTTTAATGTACTGTTCTTTTGAGAAAGCTTACAGGTTCAGACCATGTCAAGAAAACACAATTTTTTTTTTTTTCCGATCTTCAAAACTACCCAAATTTAAACACCCCTTTTCTGAAAAAGTGGACTGGTCCGGACCTGTCGAAAAAATAAAAATTTTGGCCATTTCATTTTTCATAATTTCAATGCCCCGAACTTTTTTTGAGAAAGCTTACAGGTTCAGACATGTCAAGAAAACACAATTTTTTTGATCTTCAAAACTACCCAAATTTAGACACCCCCCTTTTTGAAAAAGTGGACTGGTCCGACCTGTCAAAAAAAAATAATTTTGGGCCAATTTTATTTTTTTTCATAATTTCAATGCCCGAACTTTTGAGAAAGCTTACAGGTTCAGACAGGTCAAGAAAACACAATTTTTTGATCTTCAAACTACCCAAATTTAGACACCCCCCTTTCTGAAAAAAGTGGACTGGTCCAGACCTGTCAAAAAAAAATAATAATTTTGGCCAATTTTATTTTTTCATAATTTCAATGCCCCGAACTTTTGAGAAAGCTTACAGGTTCAGACATGTCAAGAAAACACAATTTTTGATCTTCAAAACTACCCAAATTTAGACACCCCTTTTCTGAAAAAGTGGACTGGTCCGGTCCTGTCAAAAAAAATAATAATTTTGGCCAATTTTATTTTTTCATAATTTTGATGCCCGAGCTTTTGAAAAAGCTTACAGGTTCAGACATGTCAAGAAAACACAATTTTTTGATCTTCAAAACTACCCAAATTTAGACACCCCTTTTTTGTAAAAGTGAACTGGTCCGGACCTGTCGTAAAAAATAAATTTTGGCCAATTTTATTTTTTCATACTTTTATGTACTGTTCTTTTGAGAAAGCTTACAGGTTCAGACATGTCAAGAAAACACAATTTTTTGATCTTCAAACTACCCAAATTTAGACACCCCCTTTTCTGTAAAAGTGGACTGGTCCGACCTGTCGAAAAAATAATAATTTTGGCCAATTTTATTTTTTCATAATTTTAATGTACTGTTCTTTTGAGAAAGCTTACAGGTTCAGACATGTCAAGAAAACACAAATTTTTGATCTTCAAAACTACCCAAATTTAGAAACCCCCTTTTCTGTAAAAAAAGTGGACTGGTCCGACCTGTCGAAAAAATTAATAATTTTGGGCCAATTTTATTTTTTCATAATTTTAATGTACTGTTCTTTTGAGAAAGCTTACAGGTTCAGACATGTCAAGAAAACACAATATTTTGATCTTCAAAACTACCCAAATTTAGAAACCCCCTTTTCTGTAAAAGTGGACTGGTCCGACCTGTCAAAAAAAAAAAAATTTTGGCCAATTTTATTTTTTTCATAATTTTAATGTACTGTTCTTTGAGAAAGCTTACAGGTTCAGACATGTCAAGAAAACACAAATTTTTTGATCTTCAAAACTACCCAAATTTAGACACCCCTTTTCTGTAAAAGTGGACTGGTCCGGACCTGTCAAAAAAAAATAAATTTTGGCCAATTTTATTTTTTCATAATTTCAATGTACGAATTTTGAGAAAGCTTACAGGTTCAGACATGTCAAGAAAAAACACAATTTTTTGATCTTCAAAACTACCCAAATTTAGACACCCCCTTTTCTGTAAAAAGTGGACTGGTCCGACCTGTGAAAAAAATTAAATTTTGGCCAATTTTATTTTTTCATACTTTAATGTAATGTTCTTTTGAGAAAGCTTACAGGTTCAGACATGTCAAGAAAACACAATTTTTGATCTTCAGAACTACCAAAATTTAAACACCCCCTTTTTTGAAAAAGTAGACTGGTCCGGTCCTGTCAAAAAAATAATAATTTTGGCCAATTTTATTTTTCATAATTTCAATGCCCGAACTTTTGAGAAAGCTTACAGGTTCAGACCTGTCAAGAAAACACAATTTTTTGATCTTCAGAACTACTAAAATTTAGACACCCCCTTTTCTGAAAAAAAAGTGGACTGGTCCAGACCTGTCGAAAAAAAATAATTTTGGGCCATTTTATTTTTTTCATAATTTCAATGCCCCAAACTTTTGAAAAAGCTTACAGGTTCAGACATGTCAAGAAAACACAATTTTTGATCTTCAAAACTACCCAAATTTAGACACCCCCCTTTTCTGTAAAAGTGGACTGGTCCGATTCTGTCGAAAAAAATTAAATTTTGGCCAATTTTATTTTTTTCATACTTTTAATGTAATGTTCTTTTGAGAAAGCTTACAGGTTCAGACATGTCAAGAAAAACACAATTTTTTGATCTTCAAAACTACCCAAATTTAGACACCCCTTTTTGAAAAAGTGGACTGGTCCGGTCCTGTCAAAAAAAAATAATAATTTTGGGCCAATTTTATTTTTTTCATAATTTCAATGCCCTGAACTTTTGAGAAAGCTTACAGGTTCAGACCTGTCAAGAAAACACAATTTTTTGATCTTCAGAACTACCAAAAATTAGACACCCCCCTTTTCTGAAAAAAAGTGGACTGGTCCAGACCTGTTGAAAAAAAATAATTTTGGGCCATTTCATTTTTTCATAATTTTCAATGCCCTGAACTTTTGAAAAGCTTACAGGTTCAGACATGTCAAGAAAACACAATATTTTGATCTTCAAAACTACCCAAATTTAGACACCCCCTTTTCTGTAAAAGTGGACTGGTCCGACCTGTCGAAAAAAATAAAATTTTGGCCAATTTTTTTTTTTCATAATTTTAATGCCCCTGTTCTTTTGAGAAAGCTTACAGGTTCAGACATGTCAAGAAAACACAATTTTTTGATCTTCAAAAACTACCCAAATTTAGACACCCCTTTTGAAAAAGTGGACTGGTCCGGACCTGTCGAAAAAATTAAATTTTGGCCAATTTTATTTTTTCATACTTTTTTAATGTACTGTTCTTTTTAGAAAGCTTACAGGTTCAGACATGTCAAGAAAACACAATTTTTTGATTTTCAAAACTACCCAAATTTAGACACCCCCCTTTTCTGTAAAAGTGGACTGGTCCGGACCTGTCCAAAAAAATTACATTTTGGCCAATTTTTTTTTTTCATAATTTTAATGTACTGTTCTTTTGAGAAAGCTTACAGGTTCAGACATGTCAAGAAAAAAACAAATTTTTGATCTTCAAACTACCCAAATTTAGAAACCCCCTTTTCTGAAAAAGTGGACTGGTCCGACCTGTCAAAAAAATAATAATTTTGGGCCATTTTTTTTTTTCATAATTTTAATGCCCTGAACTTTTGAGAAAGCTTACAGGTTCAGACATGTCAAGAAACACAATATTTTGATCTTCAAAACTACCCAAATTTAGACACCCCTTTTCTGTAAAAGTGGACTGGTCCGACCTGTCGAAAAAAAATTAAATTTTGGCCAATTTTATTTTTTTCATAATTTTAATGTACTGTTCTTTTTGAGAAAGCTTACAGGTTCAGACATGTCAAGAAAACACAAATTTTTGATCTTCAAAACTACCCAAATTTAGACACCCCTTTTCTGAAAAAGTGGACTGGTCCGGTCCTGTCAAAAAAATAAATTTTGGCCAATTTTATTTTTTCATAATTTTTAATGTACTGTTCTTTTGAGAAAGCTTACAGGTTCAGACATGTCAAGAAAACACAATTTTTTTGATCTTCAGAACTACTAAAATTTAGACACCCCCCTTTTTGAAAAAAGTGGACTGGTCCAGACCTGTTGAAAAAAAATAATAATTTTGGGCAATTTCATTTTTTTTCATAATTTCAATGCCCCGAACTTTTGAAAAAGCTTACAGGTTCAGACCCGTCAAGAAAACACAATTTTTTTGATCTTCAGAACTACCCAAATTTAGACACCCCCCTTTTTTGAAAAAAGTGGACTGGTCCAGACCTGTCAAAAAATTAATTTTGGGCCAATTTTTTTTTTCATACTTTTAATGTAATGTTCTTTTGAGAAAAGCTTACAGGTTCAGACATGTCAAGAAAACACAATTTTTTTTGATCTTCAAAACTACCCAAATTTAGACACCCCCCTTTTTTGAAAAGTGGACTGGTCCGTCCTGTCAAAAAAATAATAATTTTGGCCAATTTTATTTTTTTCATAATTTCGATGCCCGAGCTTTTGAAAAGCTTACAGGTTCAGACATGGTCAAGAAAACACAATTTTTTGATCTTCAGAACTACCAAAATTTAGACACCCCCCTTTCTGAAAAAGTGGGACTGGTCCAGACCTGTCGAAAAAAATAATAATTTTGGGCCATTTATTTTTTTTCATAATTTTAATGCCCGTTCTTTTGAGAAAGCTTACAGGTTCAGACATGTCAAGAAAACACAATTTTTTGATCTTCAAAACTACCCAAATTTAGACACCCCCTTTTTTGTAAAAGTGGACTGGTCCGACCTGTCCAAAAAAATTAATTTTGGCCAATTTTATTTTTTTCATAATTTTAATGTACTGTTCTTTTGAGAAAGCTTACAGGTTCAGACATGTCAAGAAAACACAATTTTTGATCTTCAAAACTACCCAAATTTAGACACCCCTTTTTTGAAAAAGTGGACTGGTCCGACCTGTCAAAAAAAATAATAATTTTGGCCAATTTTATTTTTTCATAATTTCAATGCCCTGTTTTTGAAAAGCTTACAGGTTCAGACATGTCAAGAAAACACAATATTTTGATCTTCAAAACTACCCAAATTTAGACACCCCTTTTCTGTAAAAAAGTGGACTGGTCCAGACCTGTCAAAAAAAAAAAATTTTGGCCAATTTTATTTTTTCATAATTTTAATGCCCGAAGCTTTTGAAAAAGCTTACAGGTTCAGACATGTCAAGAAACACAATATTTTGATCTTCAAACTACCCAAATTTAGACACCCCCTTTTCTGTAAAAGTGGACTGGTCCGGTCCTGTCGAAAAAATAATTTTGGCCAATTTTATTTTTTTTCATACTTTTAATGTACGAGTCTTTTGAGAAAGCTTACAGGTTCAGACATGTCAAGAAAACACAATTTTTGATCTTCAAAACTACCCAAATTTAGACACCCCTTTTTGAAAAAGTGGACTGGTCCGACCTGTCAAAAAAATTAAATTTTGGCCAATTTTATTTTTTCATAATTTTAATGTACTGTTCTTTTGAGAAAGCTTACAGGTTCAGACATGTCAAGAAAACACAATTTTTTGATCTTCAAAACTACCCAAATTTAGACACCCCCTTTTCTGTAAAAGTGGACTGGTCCAGACCTGTCCAAAAAATTACATTTTGGCCAATTTTATTTTTTCATAATTTTAATGTACTGTTCTTTTGAGAAAGCTTACAGGTTCAGACATGTCAAGAAAAACACAAATTTTTTGATCTTCAAAACTACCCAAATTTAGACACCCCCTTTTCTGTAAAAGTGGACTGGTCCGGACCTGTCGAAAAATTATTAATTTTGGCCAATTTTATTTTTTCATAATTTTTATGCCCTGTTCTTTTGAAAAGCTTACAGGTTCAGACATGTCAAGAAAACACAATTTTTGATCTTCAAAACTACCCAAATTTAGACACCCCTTTTCTGAAAAAGTGGACTGGTCCGACCTGTTGAAAAAAATAATAATTTTGGCCATTTTATTTTTTCATAATTTTAATGTACTGTTCTTTTGAGAAAGCTTACAGGTTCAGACATGTCAAGAAAAACACAATTTTTTTTGATCTTCAAACTACCCAAATTTAGACACCCCCTTTTCTGTAAAAAGTGGACTGGTCCGACCCTGTCAAAAAAAATAATAATTTTGGCCAATTTTTTTTTTTCATAATTTCAATGCTCTGTTTTTTGAGAAAGCTTACAGGTTCAGACATGTCAAGAAAACACAATTTTTTGATCTTCAAAACTACCCAAATTTAGACACCCCCTTTTTTGAAAAAAAAAAAAAAGTGGACTGGTCCGACCTGTCTAAAAAAAATAATTTTGGGCCATTTTATTTTTTTTCATACTTTAATGTACCGTTCTTTTGAGAAAGCTTACAGGTTCAGACCTGTCAAGAAAACACAATTTTTTGATCTTCAAAACTACCCAAATTTAGACACCCCCCTTTTTTTGAAAAAGTGGACTGGTCCGACCTGTCAAAAAAAATAATAATTTTGGCCAATTTTATTTTTTCATAATTTCGATGCCCGAACTTTTGAAAAGCTTACAGGTTCAGAGAGGTCAAGAAAACACAATTTTTGATCTTCAGAACTACCAAAATTTAGACACCCCCCTTTTCTGAAAAAGTGGACTGGTCCAGACCTGTCGAAAAAAAATAATAATTTTGGCCATTTCATTTTTTCATAATTTTGATGCCCCGAACTTTGAGAAAGCTTACAGGTTCAGACCTGTCAAGAAAACACAATTTTTGATCTTCAGAACTACCAAAATTTAGACACCCCCTTTTTCTGTAAAAGTGAACTGGTCCGACCTGTCGAAAAAAATTAAATTTTGGCCAATTTTATTTTTCATACTTTTAATGTACTGTTCTTTTCAGAAAGCTTACAGGTTCAGACATGTCAAGAAACACAATTTTTGATCTTCAAAACTACCCAAATTTAAAAACCCCTTTTCTGTAAAAGTGGACTGGTCCGACCTTGCCGTCAAAAATTAAATTTTTGGCAATTTTATTTTTTCATACTTTTTAATGTAATGTTCTTTTTTGAAAAGCTTACAAGTTCAGACATGTCAAGAAAAAACAATTTTTGAT
>CM072674.1:40376522-40404819 GCA_036884735.1 Huso huso | reverse complement strand
AAAGTATTTTTTTCAACAGTCAAACGGGTTTAATGGCCCTGCATATCAACAAAGCATTCACTAGGCATCTCCAGCCCGCCCCCACCCTTTTGTTTGCAATAGCGATCAACTATAAGAACAACAATAATAATAATAGTCAGACATACCATCGATCATCTCCGGATCACACGCTTTATCACCAAAACCCTCAATAATGCGATCCGCTATTTTATTACCATAACATCTGAAAAAGCTCAAATGTCCATGATATCTCAGTGCGCTGACGACTCAGCCAGCTTGTTTACCATGAACGCCTGCTATCTGATACCTGATACCAGCGTGGGCGACTATTCGCGAGATACGCCTTTTTTTTTTTTTTTTTTCCGACGGTCTCGCTCTGTCGCCCCACTGCAATTGAATGGTTTTCGCTTTTTCCGGAGAAAACTACCATTAAGCTCCGACCTGTCCACTTTTACAGAAAGGGCCGTAATCGGGTAGTTTTAAGATCAAACTGTGTTTTGTTTAATTTTTTCGACAGGTCCGGACCAGTCCACTTTACAGAAAAGGGGGTGTCTAAATTTGGGTAGTTTTGAAGATCAAAATATTGTTTTTCTTGACATGTCTGAACCTGTAAGCTTTTTCAAAAGCTCGGCATCAAAAATTATGAAAAAAAAATTGGCAAAATTATTTTTTTTTTGACAGGACCGGACCAGTCCACTTTTTTCAAAACAGGGGGGGGTGTCTAAATTTTGGTAGTTCTGAAGATCAAAAATTTGTTTTCTTGACAGGTCTGAACCTGTAAGTTTTCAAAAAGTTCGGGGCATCAAAATTATCAAAAGAAAAATAAAAATGGCCAAAAATATTTTTACAATAGGTCCAGACCAGTCCACTTTTCCAAAAAAGGGGGTGTCTAAATTTGGGTAGTTTTGAAGATCAAAAAATTGTGTTTTCTTGACACTGTCTGAACCTGTAAGCTTTTTCAAAGAACAGGGCATCAAAATTATGAAAAAATAAAATTGGCCCAAAATTATTATTTTTTTGACAGGTCTGACCAGTCCACTTTTTCCAAAAGGGGGTGTCTAAATTTGGGTAGTTTTGAAGATCAAAAATTGTGTTTTCTTGACATGTCTGAACCTGTAAGCTTTCTCAAAAGTTTTCGGGCATTAAAATTATGAAAATAAAATGGGCCAAAATTTATTTTTTTTGACAGGTCCGACCAGTCCACGTAAGAGTGTTTTTTCAGAAAAGGGGTGTCTAAATTTGGGTAGTTCTGAAGATCAAAAATTGTTTTTTCAGGTTGACATGTCTTTTGAACCTGTAAGCTTTTTCAAAAAGAACAGTGACATTAAAATTATGAAAAAAAATAAAATTGGCCAAAATTTTTTTTTTTTTTGACAGGTCCGGACCAGTCCACTTTTTTCAGAAAGGGGGGTGTCAAATTTTGGTAGTTCTGAAGATCAAAAATTGTGTTTTCTTGACATGTCTGAAATTGTAAGCTTTTAAAAGTTCGGGCATCGAAATTATGAAAAAATAAAATTGGCCTTAAAATTATTATTTTTGAAAACAGGATGGACCAGTCCATTATTTTTTTCAAAAAGGGGTGTCTAAATTTGGTAGTTTTGAAGATCAAAAATTGTGTTTTCTTGACATGTCTGAACCTGTAAGCTTTTCTCAAAAGTTCGGTACATTGAAATTATGAAAAAATGAAAATGGCCCAAAATTATTATTTTTTTCAACAGGTCCAGACCAGTCCACATTTTTTCAGAAAAGGGTGTCTAAATTTGGGTAGTTTTGAAGATCAAAAATTGTGTTTTCTTGACATGTCTGAACCTGTAAGCTTTCTGAAAAGAACAGTACATTAAAATTATGAAAAATAAAATTGGCCAAATGTAATTTTTTTCGACAGGTCCGGACCAGTCCACTTTACAGAAAAAGGGGTGTCTAAATTTGGGTAGTTTTGAAGATCAAAAATTGTGTTTTCTTGACATGTCTGAACCTGGTAAGCTTTTTCAAAAGAACGGCATCAAAAGTATGAAAAAATAAAATTGGCCAAATTTTATTTTTTTGACAGGACCGACCAGTCCACTTTTTTCAAAAAAGGGGTGTCTAAATTTGGGTAGTTTTGAAGATCAAAAAAAAATTGTGTTTTCTTGACATGTCTGAACCTGTAAGCTTTCTGAAAGAACAGTACATTAAAAGTATGAAAAAATAAAATTGCCCAAAATTTAATTTTTTTTTTTCGACAGGTCCGGACCAGTCCACTTTTACAGAAAAGGGGTGTCTAAATTTGGGTAGTTTTGAAGATCAAAATATTGTTTTTTGACATGTCTGAACCTGTAAGCTAAAAAAAAAAGAACAGGCATCAAAATTATGAAAAATAAAATTGGCCAAAAATTATTTTTTTGACAGGACCGACCAGTCCACTTTTACAAAAAAGGGGTGTCTAAATTTGGGTAGTTTTGAAGATCAAAAATTGTGTTTTCTTGACATGTCTGAACCTGTAAGCTTTGAAAAGTTGGGGCATTGAAATTATGAAAAAAATAAAATTGGCCAAAATTTAATTTTTTCGACAGGTCCGGACCAGTCCACTTTTTTCAGAAAAAGGGTGTCTAAATTTGGGTAGTTTTGAAGATCAAAAATTGTGTTTTCTTTGACATGTCTGAACCTGTAAGCTTTTTCAAAAGAACAGGGCATCAAAATTATGAAAAATAAAATTGGCCAAAATTTAATTTTTTTGACAGGTCCGACCAGTCCACTTTTTACAAAAAAGGGGTGTCTAAATTTGGGTAGTTTTGAAGATCAAAAAATTGTGTTTTTGACATGTCTGAACCTGTAAGCTTTTTGAAAAAATTAGGGCATTAAAATTAGAAAAAATAAATTGGCCAAAATTTAATTTTTTTGACAGGTCCGGACCAGTCCACTTTTTACAGAAAAAGGGGTGTCTAAATTTTGGTAGTTTGAAGATCAAAAAATTGTGTTTTCTTGACATGTCTGAACCTGTAAGCTTTTCAAAAGCTCGGGGCATTAAAATTATGAAAAAATAAAATTGCCCAAAATTATTTTTTTTTGACAGGTCCGGACCAGTCCACTTTTTCAAAAAAGGGGTGTCTAAATTTGGGTAGTTCTGAAGATCAAAAAATTGTGTTTTCTTGACATGTCTGAACCTGTAAGCTTTTTCAAAAGTTGGGGCATTAAAATTATGAAAAATAAAAATGGCCCAAAATTATTTTTTTTTTGACAGGTCCGGACCAGTCCACTTTTCAAAAAGGGGGTGTCTAAATTTGGGTAGTTTTGAAGATCAAAATTGTGTTTTCTTTGACATGTCTGAACCTGTAAGTGTTTTCAAAAGAACAGTACATTAAAATTATGAAAAAATAAATTGGCCAAAATAAATTAATTTTTTTTTGACAGGTCCGGACCAGTCCACTTTTTACAGAAAAGGGGGTGTCTAAATTTGGGTAGTTTTGAAGATCAAAAATTGTGTTTTCTTGACATGTCTGAACCTGTAAGCTTTTTCAAAAGCTCGGCATCAAAATTATGAAAATAAAATTGGCAAAATTTTTTTTTTTGACAGGTCCGGACCAGTCCACTTTTTCAAAAAAGGGGTGTCTAAATTTGGGTAGTTTTGAAGATCAAAAATTGTGTTTTCTTGACATGTCTGAACCTGTAAGCTTTTCTCAAAAGTTCGGGCATTGAAATTATGAAAAATGAAATTGGCCAAAATTATTATTTTTTCAACAGGTCCGGACCAGTCCACTTTTTTCAGAAAAGGGGGTGTCTAAATTTGGGTAGTTTTGAAGATCAAAAAATTGTGTTTTCTTGACATGTCTGAACCTGTAAGCTTTTTCAAAAGAACAGTACATTAAAATTATGAAAAATAAAATTGGCCAAAATTATTATTTATTTTGACAGGTCCGGACCAGTCCACTTTTACAGAAAAAAGGGGTGTCTAAATTTGGGTAGTTTTGAAGATCAAAAATTGTGTTTTCTTGACATGTCTGAACCTGTAAGCTTTCTGAAAAGAACAGTACATTAAAAGTATGAAAAAATAAAATTGGCCAAAATTTAATTTTTTCGACAGGTCCGGACCAGTCCACTTTTACAGAAAAGGGGGTGTCTAAATTTGGGTAGTTTTGAAGATCAAAATATTGTTTTTCTTGACATGTCTGAACCTGTAAGCTTTTTCAAAAGCTCGGGGCATCAAAATTATGAAAAAAATAAAATTGGCCAAAATTATTTTTTTTTGACAGGACCGGACCAGTCCACTTTTTCAAAAAAAGGGGGGTGTCTAAATTTTGGTAGTTCTGAAGATCAAAAAATTGTGTTTTCTTGACAGGTCTGAACCTGTAAGCTTTCTCAAAAGTTCGGGGCATGGAAATTATGAAAAAATGAAATGGCCCAAAATTATAATTTTTTTCAACAGGTCCAGACCAGTCCACTTTTTTCAGAAAAAGGGTGTCTAAATTTGGGTAGTTTGAAGATCAAAAAATTGTGTTTTCTTGACATGTCTGAACCTGTAAGGTTTCTCAAAAGAACAGTACATTAAAATTATGAAAAATAAAATTGGCCAAAATGTAATTTTTTTGACAGGTCCGGACCAGTCCACTTTTTACAGAAAAAGGGTGTCTAAATTTGGGTAGTTTTGAAGATCAATAAATTGTGTTTTCTTGACATGTCTGAACCTGTAAGCTTTCTGAAAAGAACAGTACATTAAAATTATGAAAAAAAATAAAATTGGCCAAAATTTAATTTTTTACGACAGTTCCGGACCAGTCCACTTTTTTCAAAAAGGGGTGTCTAAATTTGGGTAGTTTTGAAGATCAAAAAATTGTGTTTTTCTTGACCTCTCTGAACCTGTAAGCTTTTCAAAAGTCAGCACATAAAAATTATGAAAAAAAAAAATTGGCCAAAATTTATTTTTTACGACAGGTCCGGACCAGTCCGAATTTTTTCAGAAAAGGGGTGTCTAAATTTGGGTAGTTTTGAAGATCAAAAATTGTGTTTTCTTGACATGTCTGAACCTGTGTTTTTTCTCAAAAGAACAGTACATTAAAATTATGAAAAAAATAAAATTGGCCAAAATTATTATTTTTTTGACAGGACCGACCAGTCCACTTTTTCAAAAAGGGGGGTTCTAAATTTGGGTAGTTTTGAAGATCAAAAAATTGTGTTTCTTTGACATGTCTGAACCTGTAAGCTTTCTCAAAAGAACAGCATTAAAATTATGAAAAATAAAATGGCTAAAAATTAATTTTTTTCAACAGGTCCGGACCAGTCCACTTTTTACAGAAAAGGGGTGTCTAAATTTGGGTAGTTTTGAAGATCAAAAAATTGTGTTTTCTTGACATGTCTGAACCTGTAAGCTTTTCTGAAAAAACAGAACATTAAAATTATGAAAAAAATAAAATTGGCCAAAATTTATTTTTTTCGACAGGTCCGACCAGTCCACTTTTCAGAAAAAGGGGGGTGTCTAAATTTGGGTAGTTTTGAAGATCAAAAAATTGTGTTTTCTTGACATGTCTGAACCTGTAAGCTTTTTCAAAAGCTCAGGCATAAAAAATTATGAAAAAAAAAATTGGCCAAAATTATTTTTTTTTTGACAGGTCTGGACCAGTCCACTTTTTCAAAAAAAAGGGCTGTCTAAATTTGGGTAGTTTCTGAAGATCAAAAATTGTGTTTTCTTGACATGTCTGAACCTGTAAGCTTTCTCAAAAGTTCGGGCATTGAAATTATGAAAAAAATAAAATGGCCAAAAAATTTTTTTGGACAGGTCCAGACCAGTCCACTTTTTCAGAAAAAAGGGGTGTCTAAATTTGGGTAGTTTTGAAGATCAAAAATTGTGTTTTCTTGACATGTCTGAACCTGTAAGCTTTTTGAAAAGTCAGGGGCATTAAAATTATGAAAAAAAAATTGGCCAAAATTATTTTTTTTCGACAGGTCCGGACCAGTCCACTTTTTCAGAAAAGGGGGTGTCTAAATTTGGGTAGTTTTGAAGATCAAAAATTGTGTTTTCTTGACATGTCTGAACCTGTAAGCTTTTTCAAAAGAACTGGGTACATTAAAATTATGAAAAAATAAAATTGGCCAAAATTTAATTTTTTTGACAGGTCCGGACCAGTCCACTTTTACAGAAAAAGGGGTGTCTAAATTTGGGTAGTTTTGAAGATCAAAAATATTGTGTTTCTTGACTTTTTGAACCTGTAAGCTTTTTCAAAAGCTCGGGCATCAAAATGTATGAAAAATAAATGGCCCAAAATTATTATTTTTTTGACAGGACCGGACCAGTCCACTTTTTCAAAAAAGGGGGGTGTCTAAATTTGGGTAGTTCTGAAGATCAAAAAATTGTGTTTTCTTGACATGTCTGAACCTGTAAGCTTTCTCAAAAGTTCGGGGCATTGAAATTATGAAAAAATGAAATGGCCCAAAATTATAATTTTTTTCAACAGGTCCAGACCAGTCCACTTTTTCAGAAAAGGGGGTGTCTAAATTTGGGTAGTTTTGAAGATCAAAAAATTGTGTTTTCTTGACATGTCTGAACCTGTAAGCTTTTGAAAAAAAGAACAGTACATTGAAAGTATGAAAAAATAAAATGGCCCAAAATTTTATTTTTTTCAACAGGTCCGGACCAGTCCACTTTTACAGAAAAAGGGGTGTCTAAATTTGGGTAGTTTTGAAGATCAAAATATTGTTTTTTCTTGACATGTCTGAACCTGTAAGTTTTTTTTCAAAAGCTCGGGCATCAAAATTATGAAAAAATAAAATTGGCCAAAATTATTATTTTTTTGACAGGACCGGACCAGTCCACTTTTTCAAAAAAGGGGGTGTCTAAATTTTGGTAGTTCTGAAGATCAAAAAATTGTGTTTTCTTGACAGGTCTGAACCTGTAAGCTTTCTCAAAAGTTCGGGGCATTGAAATTATGAAAAAATGAAATGGCCCAAAATTATAATTTTTTTCAACAGGTCCAGACCAGTCCACTTTTTCAGAAAAGGGGCTGTCTAAATTTGGGTAGTTTTGAAGATCAAAAAATTGTGTTTTCTTGACATGTCTGAACCTGTAAGCTTTCTCAAAAGAACAGTACATTAAAATTATGAAAAAATAAAATTGGCCAAAATTTAATTTTTTCGACAGGTCCGGACCAGTCCACTTTTACAGAAAAGGGGGTGTCTAAATTTGGGTAGTTTGAAGATCAAAAAATTGTGTTTTCTTGACATGTCTGAACCTGTAAGCTTTTGAAAAAAAGAACAGGGCATTGAAATTATGAAAAAAATAAAAATGGCCCAAAATTATTATTTTTTTTGACAGGTCCGGACCAGTCCACTTTTTTCAGAAAAAAGGGGGGTGTCTAAATTTGGGTAGTTTTGAAGATCAAAAATTGTGTTTTCTTGACCTGTCTGAACCTGTAAGCTTTTTTCAAAAGAATAGGCATTGAAATTATGAAAAAATAAAATTGGCCAAATTATTATTTTTTTGACAGGTCCGGACCAGTCCACTTTTTTCAAAAAAGGGGTGTCTAAATTTGGGTAGTTTTGAAGATCAAAAAATTGTGTTTTCTTGACATGTCTAAACCTGTGCTTTTTTTCAAAAGAACAGTACATTAAAAATTATGAAAAATAAAAATGGCCAAAATTATAATTTTTTTGACAGGTCCCGGACCAGTCCACTTTTACAGAAAAGGGTGTCTAAATTTGGGTAGTTTTGAAGATCAAAATATTGTGTTTTCTTGACATGTCTGAACCTGTAAGTTTTCTCAAAAGTTCAGGGCATTGAAATTATGAAAAAATAAAAATGGCCCAAAATTATAATTTTTTTTCAACAGGTCCGGACCAGTCCACTTTTTCAAAAAAGGGGTGTCTAAATTTGGGTAGTTTTGAAGATCAAAAAATTGTGTTTTTTGACATGTCTGAACCTGTAAGCTTTCTCAAAAGAACAGGCATTGAAATTATGAAAAAAAAAAATAATAAAAATTTAATTTTTTTTGACAGGTCCGGACCAGTCCACTTTTACAGAAAAGGGGTGTCTAAATTTGGGTAGTTTTGAAGATCAAAATATTGTTTTCTTGACATGTCTGAACCTGTAAGCTTTTTCAAAAGCTTCGGGCATCAAAAATTATGAAAAAAAAAATTGGCCAAAAATTATTTTTTTTTTGACAGGACCGACCAGTCCACTTTTTTTCAAAAAAGGGGGGTCTAAATTTGGGTAGTTCTGAAGATCAAAAAATTGTGTTTTCTTGACAGGTCTGAACCTGTAAGCTTTTCTTTCAAAATTCGGGAAAAATTGGAAAAATTATAATTTTTTTTTCAACATGTCCAGACCAGTCCACTTTTTTCAAAAAAGCTGTTAAATTTTGGTAGTTTTGAAGAAAAATTGTGTTTCCTTGACATGTCTGAAGTCAAAAGTTTTTTCAGAAATTATGAAAAATAAAATGGCCCAAAATTAAATTCAACAGGTCCGGACCAGTCCACTTTTTGAAAAAGTGTCTAAAAAATTGTGTTTTCTTGACATGTCTGAACCTGTAAGCTTTTTTCAAAAGCTCAGGGCATCAAAAATTATGAAAAATAAAATTGGCCAAATTATTATTTTTTTGACAGGACCGGACCAGTCCACTTTTTTCAAAAAAGGGGGTGTCTAAATTTGGGTAGTTTTGAAGATCAATAAATTGTGTTTTCTTGACATGTCTGAACCTGTAAGCTTTCTGAAAAGAACAGTACATTAAAAGTATGAAAAAATAAAATTGGCCCAAAAATTAATTTTTTTCGACAGGTCCGGACCAGTCCACTTTTACAGAAAAGGGGGTTTCTAAATTTGGGTAGTTTTGAAGATCAAAAAATTGTGTTTTCTTGACATGTCTGAACCTGTAAGCTTTTTTCAAAAGAACAGTACATTAAAAGTATGAAAAATAAAATTGGCCAAAATTTAATTTTTTTGACAGGTTCCGGACCAGTCCACTTTACAGAAAAGGGGTGTCTAAATTTGGGTAGTTTTGAAGATCAAAAAATTGTGTTTTCTTGACATGTCTGAACCTGAAGCTTTTGAAAAAAGCTCGGCATCAAAATTATGAAAAATAAAATTGGCCAAAATTATTTTTTTTTTTGACAGGACCGGACCAGTCCACTTTTTCAAAAAGGGGGTGTCTAAATTTGGGTAGTTTTGAAGATCAAAAATTGTGTTTTCTTGACATGTCTGAACCTGTAAGCTTTCTCAAAAGTTCGGGGCATTGAAATTATGAAAAAATGAAATGGCCCAAAATTATAATTTTTTTCAACAGGTCCGGACCAGTCCACTTTTTCAAAAAAGGGGGTGTCTAAATTTGGGTAGTTTTGAAGATCAAAAAATTGTGTTTTCTTGACATGTCTGAACCTGTAAGCTTTTCTCAAAAGAACAGTACATTAAAAATTATGAAAAATAAAATTGGCCAAAAAATTATTTTTTTTTGACAGGTCCGGACCAGTCCACTTTTACAGAAAAGGGGTGTCTAAATTTGGGTAGTTTTGAAGATCAAAATATTGTGTTTTCTTGACATGTCTGAACCTGTAAGCTTTTTTCAAAAGAACAGGGCATTAAAATTATAAAAAAAATAAAATTGGCCAAAATTTAATTTTTTTGACAGGTCCGGACCAGTCCACTTTTACAGAAAAGGGGGTGTCTAAATTTGGGTAGTTTTGAAGATCAAAAAATTGTGTTTCTTGACATGTCTGAACCTGTAAGCTTTTTCAAAAGCTCAGGCATCAAAATTATGAAAAAATAAAATGGCCCAAATTTATTTTTTCAACAGGTCCGGACCAGTCCACTTTTTCAAAAAAAGGGGGTGTCTAAATTTGGGTAGTTCTGAAGATCAAAAATTGTGTTTTCTTGACATTCTGAACCTGTAAGCTTTCTCAAAAGTTTGGGGCATTGAAATTATGAAAAATAAAATGGCCCAAAATTATTATTTTTTTTGACAGGTCCGGACCAGTCCACTTTTTCAGAAAAGGGGGTGTCTAAATTTGGGTAGTTTTGAAGATCAAAAATTGTGTTTTCTTGACATGTCTGAACCTGTAAGCTTTTCAAAAGAACAGTACATTAAAATTATGAAAAAATGAAATGGCCCAAAATTATTTTTTTTTTGACAGGTCCGGACCAGTCCATTTTTTTTCAGAAAAGGGGTGTCTAAATTTGGGTAGTTTTGAAGATCAAAAAATTGTGTTTTTTTGACATGTCTGAACCTGTAAGCTTTCTGAAAAAACAGTATTAAAAGTATGAAAAATAAAATTGGCCAAAATTTAATTTTTTTTTGACAGGAACACGGACCAGTTTGAAAAGGGTGTCTAAATTTGGGTAGAAAAGATCAAAAAATATGTGTTTTCTTGACATGTCTGAACCTGTAAGGAGGGTTCAGCATCAAAATTAGTCCATTATTTTTTTTTCCGGACCAGAAAAGAAAAGGGTGTCTAAATTTGGGTAGTTTTGAAGATCAAAAATTGTGTTTTCTTGACATGTCTGAACCTGTAAGCTTTCTCAAAAGAACAGTACATTAAAATTATGAAAAATAAAATTGGCCAAAATTTAATTTTTTCGACAGGTCCAGACCAGTCCACTTTTTTTCAGAAAAGGGGGTGTCTAAATTTGGGTAGTTTTGAAGATCAAAAATTGTGTTTTCTTGACATGTCTGAACCTGTAAGCTTTTTCAAAATTTCGGCCATCGAAATTATGAAAAAATAAAATTGGCCAAAATTATTATTTTTTTTGACAGGTCCGGACCAGTCCACTTTTTCAAAAAAGGGGGGTGTCTAAATTTTGGTAGTTCTGAAGATCAAAAAATTGTGTTTTCTTGACAGGTCTGAACCTGTAAGTTTTTTCAAAAGTTCAGGGCATTGAAATTATGAAAAAATAAAATTGGCCAAAATTTATTTTTTTTTGACAGGTCCGGACCAGTCCACTTTTTTCAAAAGGGGGTGTCTAAATTTGGGTAGTTTTGAAGATCAAAAATTGTGTTTTCTTGACATGTCTGAACCTGTAAGCTTTCTCAAAAGAACAGTACATTAAAATTATGAAAAAAAATAAAATTGGCCAAAATTTATTTTTTTCGACAGGTCCGGACCAGTCCACTTTTTACAGAAAAAGGGTGTCTAAATTTGGGTAGTTTTGAAGATCAAAAATTGTGTTTTCTTGACATGTCTGAACCTGTAAGCTTTTTGAAAAGAACAGTACATCAAAAAGTATGAAAAAATAAAATTGGCCAAAATTATTTTTTTTTGACAGGTCCGGACCAGTCCACTTTTACAAAAAAAGGGGTGTCTAAATTTGGGTAGTTTTGAAGATCAAAAAATTGTGTTTTCTTGACATGTCTGAACCTGTGTTTTTTCTCAAAAGTTCAGGGCATTAAAATTATGAAAAATAAAATGGGCTAAAATTATTATTTTTTTCAACAGGTCCGGACCAGTCCACTTTTTTCAGAAAAGGGGTGTCTAAATTTGGGTAGTTTTGAAGATCAAAAATTGTGTTTTCTTGACATGTCTGAACCTGTAAGTTTTCTCAAAAGAACAGTACATTAAAATTATGAAAAATAAAATTGGCTAAAATATAATTTTTTCGACAGGTCCGGACCAGTCCACTTTTACAAAAAAGGGGGTGTCTAAATTTGGGTAGTTTTGAAGATCAAAAAATTGTGTTTTCTTGACATGTCTGAACCTGTAAGCTTTTTCAAAAAGAACAGTACATTAAAATTATGAAAAATAAAATTGGCCAAAATTATTATTTTTTTCGACAGGTCGGACCAGTCCACTTTTACAAAAAGGGGTGTCTAAATTTGGGTAGTTTTGAAGATCAAAATTGTGTTTTCTTGACATGTCTGAACCTGTAAGCTTTTTCAAAAGAACAGGCATCAAAATTATGAAAAAATAAAATTGGCCAAAATTTATTTTTTTTTTGACAGGACCGGACCAGTCCACTTTTTCAGAAAAGGGGGTGTCTAAATTTGGGTAGTTTTGAAGATCAAAAATTGTGTTTTTCTTGACATGTCTGAACCTGTAAGCTTTGAAAAGAACACTACATTAAAAAGAAAAATAAAAATTGGCCAAAATGTAATTTTTGAAAAGGTCCGGACCAGTCCACTTTTTTCAAAAAGGGGGGGGTGTTAATTTTGGTAGTTCTGAAGATCAAAAATTGTGTTTTCTTGACAGTTTTGAACACTTTACTCAAAAAAAAGGGGAAATTATGAAATTTAAAATGGTAAAATTATTATTTATTTTGAAGATCCGGACCAGTCCACTTTTTGTGTTTCTAAATTTGGGTAGTTTTGAAGATCAAAAATTTGTGTTTTCTTGACATGTCTGAACCTGTAAGCTTTCTCAAAAGAACAGTACATTAAAATTATGAAAAAATAAAATTGGCCAAAATGTAATTTTTTTTGACAGGTCCGGACCAGTCCACTTTTTCAAAAAGGGGTGTCTAAATTTGGGTAGTTTTGAAGATCAATAAATTGTGTTTTCTTGACATGTCTGAACCTGTAAGCTTTCTGAAAAGAACAGTACATTAAAAGTATGAAAAAATAAAATTGGCCAAAATTTAATTTTTTCGACAGGTCCGGACCAGTCCACTTTTACAGAAAAGGGGGTGTCTAAATTTGGGTAGTTTTGAAGATCAAAATATTGTTTTCTTGACATGTCTGAACCTGTAAGCTTTTCTCAAAAGTTCGGGCATTCAAAATTATGAAAAATAAAATGGCCCAAAATTATTTTTTTTTTTGACAGGTCCGGACCAGTCCACTTTTTCAAAAAGGGGTGTCTAAATTTGGGTAGTTTTGAAGATCAAAAAATTGTGTTTTCTTGACATGTCTGAACCTGTAAGCTTTCTCAAAAGAACAGTACATTAAAAGTATGAAAAAATAAAATTGGCCAAAATTTAATTTTTTGACAGGTCCGGACCAGTCCACTTTTTACAGAAAAGAGGGTGTCTAAATTTGGGTAGTTTTGAAGATCAAAAATTGTGTTTTCTTGACATGTCTGAACCTGTAAGCTTTTCAAAAGAACAGTACATCAAAAATTATGAAAAAATAAAATTGGCCAAAATTTAATTTTTTTGACAGGTCGGACCAGTCCACTTTTACAGAAAAGGGGGGTGTCTAAATTTGGGTAGTTTTGAAGATCAAAATATTGTGTTTCTTGACATGTCTGAACCTGTAAGCTTTTTTTCAAAAGTTCGGGGCATCAAAATTATGAAAAATAAAATTGGCCAAAATTATTTTTTTTTTTGACAGGACTGGACCAGTCCACTTTTTCAAAAAAGGGGGTGTCTAAATTTTGGTAGTTCTGAAGATCAAAAATTGTGTTTTCTTGACAGGTCTGAACCTGTAAGCTTTTCAAAAGTTCGGGCATTGAAATTATGAAAAATGAAATGGCCCAAAATTATAATTTTTTTCAACAGGTCCAGACCAGTCCACTTTTTCAAAAAAAGGGGTGTCTAAATTTGGGTAGTTTTGAAGATCAAAAATTGTGTTTTCTTGACATGTCTGAACCTGTAAGCTTTCTCAAAAGTTCGGGCATTGAAATTATGAAAAAATAAAATGGCCCAAAATTATTATTTTTTTCAACAGGTCCGGACCAGTCCTTTTTTTTCAAAAAGGGGTGTCTAAATTTGGGTAGTTTTGAAGATCAAAAAATTGTGTTTTCTTGACATGTCTGAACCTGTAAGCTTTTTCAAAAGTTCGGGGCATTGAAATTATGAAAAATGAAATGGCCCAAAATTATTATTTTTTCAACAGGTCCGGGACCAGTCCACTTTTTTTCAGAAAAGGGGGTGTCTAAATTTTGGTAGTTCTGAAGATCAAAAAATTGTGTTTTCTTGACATGTCTGAACCTGTAAGCTTTTTTCAAAAGAACAGCATTAAAATTATGAAAAATAAAATTGGCCAAAATTTTTTTTTTTGACAGGTCCGGACCAGTCCACTTTTTCAAAAAGGGGTGTCTAAATTTGGGTAGTTTTGAAGATCAAAAAATTGTGTTTTCTTGACATGTCTGAACCTGTAAGCTTTTTCAAAAGAACAGGGCATCAAAATTATGAAAAAATAAAATTGGCCAAAAATATTTTTTTTTTGACAGGTCCGGACCAGTCCACTTTTTCAAAAAGGGGGGTGTCTAAATTTGGGTAGTTTTGAAGATCAAAAATTGTGTTTTCTTGACATGTCTGAACCTGTAAGCTTTTCTCAAAAGAACAGGGCATTGGAAATTATGAAAAAATAAAATGGCCCAAAATTATAATTTTTTTTCAACAGGTCCAGACCAGTCCACTTTTTCAGAAAAAAGGGGGGTGTCTAAATTTGGGTAGTTTTGAAGATCAAAAAATTGTGTTTTCTTGACATGTCTGAACCTGTAAGCTTTTGAAAAGAACAGTACATTAAAAGTATGAAAAAATAAAATTGGCCAAAAATTTAATTTTTACGACAGGTCCGACCAGTCCACTTTTACAGAAAAGGGGTGTCTAAATTTGGGTAGTTTTGAAGATCAAAAATTGTGTTTTCTTGACATGTCTGAACCTGTAAGCTTTTTTGAAAAGAACAGGGCATTAAAATTATGAAAAATAAAATTGGCCAAAATTATTATTTTTTTTTGACAGTTCCGACCAGTCCACTTTTTTCAAAAAAGGGGGTGTCTAAATTTGGGTAGTTTTGAAGATCAAAAATTGTGTTTCTTGACAGGTCTGAACCTGTAAGCTTTTTCAAAAGTTCGGGCATCAAAATTATGAAAAATAAAATTGGCCAAAATTATTATTTTTTTGACAGGTCCAGACCAGTCCACTTTTCAAAAAGGGGGTGTCTAAATTTGGGTAGTTTTGAAGATCAAAAATTGTGTTTTCTTGACATGTCTGAACCTGTAAGCTTTCTCAAAAGAACACTACATTAAAAGTATGAAAAATAAAATTGGCCAAAAATTATAATTTTTTTCAACAGGTCCAGACCAGTCCACTTTTACAGAAAAAAGGGGTGTCTAAATTTGGGTAGTTTTGAAGATCAAAAAATTGTGTTTTCTTTGACATGTCTGAACCTGTAAGCTTTTTCAAAAGAACAGGGCATTAAAATTATGAAAAAATAAATTGGCCAAAATTATTTTTATTTTGACAGGTCCGACCAGTCCACTTTTTCAAAAAAGGGGTGTCTAAATTTGGGTAGTTTTGAAGATCAAAAATTGTGTTTTCTTTTGACATGTTTGAACCTGTAAGCTTTCTGAAAAGAACAGGGCATTGAAATTATGAAAAATAAAAATGGCCAAAAATTTAATTTTTTCAACAGGTCCGGACCAGTCCACTTTTACAGAAAAAGGGGGTTTCTAAATTTGGGTAGTTTTGAAGATCAAAAATTGTGTTTTCTTGACATGTCTGAACCTGTAAGCTTGAAAAGAACAGTACATTAAAATTATGAAAAATAAAATTGGCTAAAATTATTATTTTTTTGACAGGTCCGGACCAGTCCACTTTTTTCAGAAAAGGGGTGTCTAAATTTGGGTAGTTTTGAAGATCAAAAAATTGTGTTTTCTTGACATGTCTGAACCTGTAAGCTTTCTCAAAAGAACAGTACATTAAAATTATGAAAAAATGAAATGGCCCAAAATTATTATTTTTTTCAACAGGTCCGGACCAGTCCACTTTTTCAGAAAAGGGGCTGTCTAAATTTGGGTAGTTTTGAAGATCAAAAAATTGTGTTTTCTTGACATCTCTGAACCTGTAAGCTTTTTCAAAAGCTCGGCATCAAAATTATGAAAAAAATAAAATTGGCCAGAATTATTTTTTTTTGACAGGGACGGACCAGTCCACTTTTTCAAAAAGGGGTGTCTAAATTTGGGTAGTTTTGAAGATCAATAAATTGTGTTTTCTTGACATGTCTAAACCTGTAAGCTTTCTGAAAAGAACAGTACATTAAAAGTATGAAAAAATAAAATTGGCCAAAATTATTATTTTTTCGACAGGTCCGGACCAGTCCACTTTTTACAGAAAAGGGGGTGTCTAAATTTGGGTAGTTTTGAAGATCAAAAAATTGTGTTTTCTTGACATGTCTGAACCTGTAAGCTTTCTCAAAAAGTTCGTACATTAAAATTATGAAAAAAAATAAAATTGGCCAAAATTATTTTTTTTTTGACAGGTCCGACCAGTCCACTTTTTTCAGAAAAAGGGGGTGTCTAAATTTGGGTAGTTTGAAGATCAAAAAAAATTGTGTTTTCTTGACATGTCTGAACCTGTAAGCTTTCTGAAAAGAACAGTACATTAAAAGTATGAAAAAAATAAAATTGGCCAAAAATTATTTTTTTTGACAGGTCCGACCAGTCCACTTTTACAGAAAAGGGGGTGTCTAAATTTGGGTAGTTTTGAAGATCAAAAATTGTGTTTTCTTGACATGTCTGAACCTGTAAGCTTTTTTCTCAAAAGCAGTACATCAAAATTATGAAAAAAAATAAAATTGGCCAAAATTATTTTTTTTTGACAGGTCCGGACCAGTCCACTTTTTTCAAAAAAGGGGGTCTAAATTTGGGTAGTTTTGAAGATCCAAAATTGTGTTTTCTTGACAGTTCTGAACCTGTAAGCTTTCTCAAAAGTTCAGGGCATTGAAATTATGAAAAAAAAAAATGGCCAAAATTATTATTTTTTTTTCGACAGGTCCGGACCAGTCCACTTTTTACAGAAAAGGGGTGTCTAAATTTGGGTAGTTTTGAAGATCAAAAAATTGTGTTTTCTTGACATGTCTGAACCTGTAAGCTTTCTCAAAAGTTCGGGGCATTGAAATTATGAAAAATAAAATGGCCCAAAAATTATTTTTTCAACAGGTCCGACCAGTCCACTTTTTCAGAAAAGGGGTGTCTAAATTTTGGTAGTTCTGAAGATCAAAAATTTGTTTTCTTGACATGTCTGAACCTGTAAGCTTTTTCAAAAGTTCAGGGCATTAAAAAATTATGAAAAATAAAATTGGCCCAAAATTATAATTTTTTTGACAGGTCCGGACCAGTCCATTTTTTCAGAAAAGGGGCTGTCTAAATTTGGGTAGTTTTGAAGATCAAAAATTGTGTTTTCTTGACATGTCTGAACCTGTAAGCTTTCTCAAAAGAACAGTACATTAAAAGTATGAAAAATAAAATTGGCCAAAATTTATTTTTTTTTTGACAGGTCCGGACCAGTCCTTTTTACAGAAAAGGGGGGGTGTCTAATTTGGGTAGTTTTGAAGATCAAAATATTGTGTTTTCTTGACATGTCTGAACCTGTAAGCTTTTTCAAAAGCAGGGCATCAAAATTATGAAAAATAAAATTGGCCAAAATTATTTTTTTTTTGACAGGACCGGACCAGTCCACTTTTTCAAAAAAGGGGTGTCTAAATTTGGGTAGTTTTGAAGATCAATAAATTGTGTTTTCTTGACATGTCTGAACCTGTAAGCTTTCTGAAAAGAACAGTACATTAAAATTATGAAAAAATAAAATTGGCCAAAATGTAATTTTTTCAACAGGTCCGGACCAGTCCACTTTTCAGAAAAAGGGGTGTCTAAATTTTGGTAGTTTTGAAGATCAAAAAATTGTTTTTCTTGACAGGTCTGAACCTGTAAGCTTTTTCAAAATTTCGGGCATCAAAAATTATTAAAAATGAAATGGCCCAAAATTATTTTTTTTTTGACAGGTCCGGACCAGTCCACTTTACAGAAAAAGGGGGTTTCTAAATTTGGGTAGTTTTGAAGATCAAAAATTGTGTTTTCTTGACATGTCTGAACCTGTAAGCTTTCTCAAAAGAACAGTACATTAAAATTATGAAAAATAAAATTGGCCAAAATTATAATTTTTTTTGACAGGTCCGGACCAGTCCACTTTTACAGAAAAGGGGGGTGTCTAAATTTGGGTAGTTTTGAAGATCAAAAAATTGTGTTTTCTTGACATGTCTCTGAACCTGTAAGCTTTTTCAAAAGCTCAGGCATAAAATTATGAAAAATAAAATTGGCCAGAATTATTTTTTATTTTGACAGGTCCGACCAGTCCACTTTTTTTCAAAAAAGGGGGGTGTCTAAATTTGGGTAGTTTTGAAGATCAATAAATTGTGTTTTCTTGACATGTCTAAACCTGTAAGCTTTTCTGAAAAGAACAGTACATTAAAAGTATGAAAAAATAAAATTAAGAACATAAGAACGGACCAGAAACTTTACAAAAAAGAGGGAGGCCATTCAAATTATCTTTAGTTTTGAAGATCAAAATAGCTTATTGATCCTTGAATCTCATCAAAAGCTTTTTGAAGGATCAAAAGGGTGAAAAAATCAACAACATTAAAATTTTTTTTTTTCCAGACCGACCAGTCCTCTTTGTAAAAAGGGTGTCTAAATTTTGTAGTTCTGAATCCCCTTTATGTTAATTGACAGGTGAATGAACCCTGGTCCTTTTTTTTTTTCAAAAAGAAGTCCCCGGGTTGACATTGTCCATACCTTTTAGGATTTTGAATGTTTGAAAAATGAACGTAGTCTTCTTTGTTCAAGACTGAATAGATTCAATTTTTTAGAGCCTGTCTGCATTTTTCAAACAAGTTTTCAAAAAACCGGGATAATTTTTGGTTGAAACTCTTCTTTGCACTTTTTTAGAGCAGCAATATCCTTTTTTGAAAACGAGGTGACCAGAACTGAACACAAAAGGTGAGGGGTTTACTAAATTTTGAGTTTTTAACATTAGTTCCTTGAAAATTCAAAAATTTATTTTTTTGACAGGTCTTGTTAGCCTTTTTAAAAGCTTTCCCAATTGTCTAGATGAAGACAAAATTATGAAACATAAAATGGCTTTTTGAAAAATTGGCCAAAATTTAATTTTTTCGACAGGTCCGGAACAGTTCACTTTTACAGAAAAGGGGGTGTCTAAATTTTGGTAGTTCTGAAGATCAAAAAATTGTGTTTTCTTGACATGTCTGAACCTGTAAGCTTTTTCAAAAGCTCGGCATTGAAATTAAAGTAAAAAATAAAATTGGCCAAAATTATTATTTTTTTTGACAGGACCGGACCAGTCCACTTTTTTTCAAAAAAGGGGTGTCTAAATTTGGGTAGTTTTGAAGATCAAAAAATTGTGTTTTCTTGACATGTCTGAACCTGTAAGCTTTTGAAAAAACAGTACATTAAAAGTATAAAAAATAAAATTGGCCAAAAATTATTTTTTTTTTGACAGGACCGGACCAGTCCATTTTTTTTTCAAAAAGGGGGGTGTCTAAATTTTGGTAGTTCTGAAGATCAAAAATTGTGTTTTCTTGACAGGTCTGAACCTGTAAGCTTTTCTCAAAAGTTCAGGGCATTGAAATTATGAAAAAATGAAATGGCCCAAAATTATAATTTTTTTCAACAGGTCCAGACCAGTCCACTTTTTCAGAAAAGGGGCTGTCTAAATTTGGGTAGTTTTGAAGATCAAAAAATTGTGTTTCCTTGACATGTCTGAACCTGTAAGCTTTATCAAAAGTTCGGGGCATTGAAATTATGAAAAAATGAAATGGCCCAAAATTATTATTTTTTTCAACAGGTCCGGACCAGTCCACTTTTTCAGAAAAGGAGGGTGTCTAAATTTTGGTAGTTCTGAAGATCAAAAAATTGTGTTTTCTTGACATGTCTGAACCTGTAAGCTTTTTCAAAAGCTCGGGCATCAAAATTATGAAAAAATAAAATTGGCCAAAATTATTTTTTTTTTGACAGGACCGGACCAGTCCACTTTTTCAAAAAAGGGGGGGGTCTAAATTTGGGTAGTTTTGAAGATCAAAAAATTGTGTTTTCTTGACATGTCTGAACCTGTAAGCTTTCTCAAAAGCTCGGGGCATTGAAATTATGAAAAAATGAAATGGCCCAAAATTATTATTTTTTTTGACAGGACCGGACCAGTCCACTTTTACAGAAAAGAGGGTGTCTAAATTTGGGTAGTTTTGAAGATCAAAATATTGTGTTTTCTTGACATGTCTGAACCTGTAAGCTTTTCAAAAGTTGGGGCATTGAAATTATGAAAAATGAAATGGCCCAAAATTAAAATTTTTTTTTTCAACAGGTCCGGACCAGTCCACTTTTTCAGAAAAGGGGGTGTCTAAATTTTGGTAGTTCTAAAGATCAAAAAAATTTGTTTTCTTGACCTCTCTGAACCTGTAAGCTTTTCTCAAAAGTTCGGGGCATGGAAATTATGAAAAAAATAAAATGGCCCAAAATTATTATTTTTTTGACAGGTCCAGACCAGTCCACTTTTTTCAAAAAAGGGGGTGTCTAAATTTGGGTAGTTTTGAAGATCAAAAATTGTGTTTTCTTGACATGTCTGAACCTGTAAGCTTTCTCAAAAGAACAGTACATTAAAAGTATGAAAAAATAAAATTGGCCAAAATGTAATTTTTTGGACAGGTCCGGACCAGTCCACTTTTACAGAAAAGGGGGTGTCTAAATTTGGGTAGTTTTGAAGATCAAAATATTGTGTTTTCTTGACATGTCTGAACCTGTAAGCTTTTTCAAAAGCTCGGGCATTGAAAAATTATGAAAAATAAAATTGGCCAAAATTATTTTTTTTTTGACAGGTCCGGACCAGTCCACTTTTTTCAGAAAAGGGGGTGTCTAAATTTGGTAGTTCTGAAGATCAAAAATTGTGTTTTTTTGACATGTCTGAACCTGTAAGCTTTTTCAAAAGCTCGGGCATCAAAATTATGAAAAATAAAATTGGCCAAAAATTATTTTTTTTGACAGGACCGGACCAGTCCTTTTTTACAAAAAAAGGGGGTGTCTAAATTTGGGTAGTTTTGAAGATCAAAAAATTGTGTTTTCTTGACAGGTCTGAACCTGTAAGCTTTTCTCAAAAGAAAGGGCATCAAAATTATGAAAAAATGAAATGGCCCAAAATTATTATTTTTTTCAACAGGTCCGGACCAGTCCACTTTTTCAGAAAAGGGGCTGTCTAAATTTGGGTAGTTTTGAAGATCAAAAAATTGTGTTTTCTTGACATGTCTGAACCTGTAAGCTTTCTCAAAAGAACAGTACATTAAAATTATGAAAAAATAAAATTGGCCAAAATTTAATTTTTTTGACAGGTCCGGACCAGTCCACTTTTACAGAAAAGGGGGTGTCTAAATTTGGGTAGTTTTGAAGATCAAAAAATTGTGTTTTCTTGACATGTCTGAACCTGTAAGCTTTCTGAAAAGAACAGTACATTAAAAGTATGAAAAAATAAAATTGGCCAAAATTTAATTTTTTCGACAGGTCCGGACCAGTCCACTTTTACAGAAAAGGGGGTGTCTTAATTTGGGTAGTTTTGAAGATCAAAATATTGTGTTTCTTGACATGTCTGAACCTGTAAGCTTTTTTCAAAAGCTCGGCATCAAAATTATGAAAAAATAAAATTGGCCAGAATTATTATTTATTTTGACAGGACCGGACCAGTCCACTTTTTCAAAAAAGGGGGTGTCTAAATTTGGGTAGTTTTGAAGATCAATAAATTGTGTTTTCTTGACATGTCTAAACCTGTAAGCTTTCTGAAAAGAACAGTACATTAAAAGTATGAAAAAATAAAATTGGCCAAAATTTAATTTTTTCGACAGGTCCGGACCAGTTCACTTTTACAGAAAAGGGGGTGTCTAAATTTTGGTAGTTCTGAAGATCAAAAAATTGTGTTTTCTTGACAGGTCTGAACCTGTAAGCTTTCTCAAAAGTTCGGGGCATTGAAATTATAAAAAATGAAATGGCCCAAAATTATTATTTTTTTCGACAGGTCCGGACCAGTCCACTTTTACAGAAAAGGGGGTTTCTAAATTTGGGTAGTTTTGAAGATCAAAAAATTGTGTTTTCTTGACATGTCTGAACCTGTAAGCTTTCTCAAAAGAACAGTACATTAAAATTATGAAAAAAAAAAAAAATAAAATTGGCCAAAATTATTATTTTTTTCGACAGGTCCGGACCAGTCCACTTTTACAGAAAAGGGGGTCTCTAAATTTGGGTAGTTTTGAAGATCAAAAAATTGTGTTTTCTTGACATGTCTGAACCTGTAAGCTTTCTGAAAAGAACAGTAAAAATTATGAAAAATAAAATTGGCCAAAATTATTTTTTTCGACAGGTCCGGACCAGTCCACTTTTTCAGAAAAGGGGGTGTCTAATTTGGGTAGTTTTGAAGATCAAAAAATTGTGTTTTCTTGACATGTCTGAACCTGTAAGCTTTTCAAAAGTTCGGGCATCAAAATTATGAAAAATTAAAATTGGCCAGAATTATTTTTTTTTTTGACAGGACCGGACCAGTCCACTTTTTTCAGAAAAGAGGGTGTCTAAATTTGGGTAGTTTTGAAGATCAAAAAATTGTGTTTTCTTGACATGTCTGAACCTGTAAGCTTTCTGAAAAGAACAGTACATTAAAAGTATGAAAAAATAAAATTGGCCAAAATTTAATTTTTACGACAGGTCCGGACCAGTCCACTTTTACAGAAAAGGGGGTGTCTTAATTTGGGTAGTTTTGAAGATCAAAATATTGTGTTTCTTGACATGTCTGAACCTGTAAGCTTTTTCAAAAGCTCGGGCATCAAAATTATGAAAAAATAAAATTGGCCAGAATTATTTTTTATTTTGACAGGACCGGACCAGTCCACTTTTTCAAAAAAGGGGGTGTCTAAATTTGGGTAGTTTTGAAGATCAATAAATTGTGTTTTCTTGACATATCTAAACCTGTAAGCTTTCTGAAAAGAACAGTACATTAAAAATGAAAAAAATAAAATTGGCTAAAAATTTAATTTTTTTGACAGGTCCGGACCAGTCCACTTTTACAAAAAGGGGTGTCTAAATTTTGGTAGTTTTGAAGATCAAAAATTGGTGTTTTCTTGACAGGTCTGAACCTGTAAGCTTTCTCAAAAGTTCGGGGCATTGAAATTATGAAAAAATGAAATGGCCCAAAATTATTATTTTTTTTTTTGACAGGTCCGGACCAGTCCACTTTTACAGAAAAGGGGGTTTCTAAATTTGGGTAGTTTTGAAGATCAAAAAATTTGTGTTTTCTTGACATGTCTGAACCTGTAAGCTTTCTCAAAAGAACAGTACATTAAAATTATGAAAAAATAAAATTGGCCAAAATGTAATTTTTTCGACAGGTCCGGACCAGTCCACTTTTACAGAAAAGAGGGTGTCTAAATTTGGGTAGTTTTGAAGATCAATAAATTGTGTTTTCTTGACATGTCTGAACCTGTAAGCTTTCTGAAAAGAACAGTACATTAAAAGTATGAAAAAATAAAATTGGCCAAAATTTTAATTTTTTGACAGGTCCGGACCAGTCCACTTTTTACAGAAAAGGGGGTGTCTAAATTTGGGTAGTTTTGAAGATCAAAAAATTGTGTTTCTTGACATGTCTGAACCTGTAAGCTTTTTTCAAAAGCTCAGCATCAAAATTATGAAAATTAAAATTGGCCAAAATTATTTTTATTTTGACAGGACCGGACCAGTCCACTTTTTCAAAAAAGGGGGTGTCTAAATTTGGGTAGTTTTGAAGATCAAAAAATTGTGTTTTCTTGACATGTCTAAACCTGTAAGCTTTCTGAAAAGAACAGTACATTAAAAGTATGAAAAAAATAAAATTGGCCAAATTTATTTTTTTTGACAGGTCCGACCAGTCCACTTTTTCAAAAAGGGGGTGTCTAAATTTTGGTAGTTCTGAAGATCAAAAATGGTGTTTTTTTGACAGGTCTGAACCTGTAAGCTTTCTCAAAAGTTTGGGGCATTGAAATTATAAAAAATGAAATGGCCCAAAATTAAATTTTTTTGGACAGGTCGGGACCTGTCCACTTTTACAGAAAAGGGGTTTCTAAATTTGGGTAGTTTTGTTTTCTTGACATGTCTGAACCTGTAAGCTTTCTCAAAAGAACAGTACATTAAAATTATGAAAAAATAAAATTGGCCAAAATGTAATTTTTTCGACAGGTCCGGACCAGTCCACTTTTACAGAAAAGGGGGTCTCTAAATTTGGGTAGTTTTGAAGATCAATAAATTGTGTTTTCTTGACATGTCTGAACCTGTAAGCTTTCTGAAAAGAACAGTACATTAAAAGTATGAAAAAATAAAATTGGCCAAAATTTAATTTTTTCGACAGGTCCGGACCAGTCCACTTTACAGAAAAGGGGTGTCTTAATTTGGGTAGTTTTGAAGATCAAAATATTGTGTTTCTTGACATGTCTGAACCTGTAAGCTTTTTCAAAAGCTCGGGCATCAAAATTATGAAAAATTAAAATTGGCCAGAATTATTTTTTATTTTGACAGGACCGGACCAGTCCACTTTTTCAAAAAAGGGGGTGTCTAAATTTGGGTAGTTTTGAAGATCAATAAATTGTGTTTTCTTGACATTTCTAAACCTGTAAGCTTTCTGAAAAGAACAGTACATTAAAAGTATGAAAAAATAAAATTGGCCAAAATTTAATTTTTACGACAGGTCCGGACCAGTCCACTTTTACAGAAAAGGGGGTGTCTTAATTTGGGTAGTTTTGAAGATCAAAATATTGTGTTTCTTGACATGTCTGAACCTGTAAGCTTTTTTTCAAAAGAACAGGCATCAAAATTATGAAAAAATAAAATTGGCCAAAAATTATTATTTTTTTTTGACAGGACGGACCAGTCCACTTTTTTCAAAAAGGGGGGTGTCTAAATTTTGGTAGTTCTGAAGATCAAAAATTGTGTTTTTCTTGATATGTCTGAACTTGTAAGTTTTTCAAAAGTCGGGCATCGAAATTATGAAAAATAAAATTGGCCAGAATTATTATTTTTTTGACAGGTCTCGACCAGTCCACTTTTTTCAAGAAAAAGGGTGTCTAAATTTTGGTAGTTTTGAAGATCAAAAATTGTGTTTTCTTGACATGTCTGAACCTGTAAGCTTTTCTCAAAAGAACAGTACATTAAAATTATGAAAAAAAATAAAATGGGCCAAAATTTATTTTTTGACAGGTCTGGACCAGTCCACTTTTTACAGAAAAGGGGTGTCTAAATTTTGGTAGTTTTGAAGATCAAAAATATTGTGTTTTCTTGACATGTCTGAACCTGTAAGCGTTTTTTCAAAAGTTCGGGGCATTGAAATTATGAAAAATAAAATTGGCAAAAATTATTTTTTTTTGACAGGACCGACCAGTCCACTTTTTTCAAAAAGGGGTGTCTAAATTGGGTAGTTCTGAAGATCAAAAAAATTGTGTTTTCTTGACAGGTCTGAACCTGTAAGCTTTCTTCAAAAGTTCGGGCATTGAAATTATGAAAAATAAAATGGGCCAAAATTATAATTTTTTTTCAACAGGTCCAGACCAGTCCACTTTTTCAGAAAAAGGGGGTGTCTAAATTTGGTAGTTTTGAAGATCAAAAATTGTGTTTTCTTGACATGTCTGAACCTGTAAGCTTTATGAAAAGTTCAGGGGCATCAAAATTATGAAAAATAAATGGCCCAAAATTAATTTTTTTTTTGACAGGTCCGGACCAGTCCACTTTTTCAGAAAAGGGGGGGTGTCTAAATTTTGGTAGTTCTGAAGATCAAAAATTGTGTTTTCTTGACATGTCTGAACCTGTAAGTTTTTTCAAAAGCTCAAGCATCAAATTATGAAAAAATAAATTGGCCAAAATTATTATTTTTTTGACAGGACCCTGACCAGTCCACTTTTCAAAAAAGGGGGTGTCTAAATTTGGGTAGTTTTGAAGATCAAAAAATTGTGTTTATTTGACAGGTCTAAAACCTGTAAGCTTTCTCAAAAAACAGGGCATTGAAATTATGAAAAAATGAAATGGCCCAAAATTATAATTTTTTTTCAACAGGTCCGGACCAGTCCACTTTTTCAGAAAAAGGGGTGTCTAAATTTTGGTAGTTCTGAAGATCAAAAATTGTGTTTACTTGACAGGTCTGAACCTGTAAATTTAAAAACAAAAAAAAGTTCAGGGCATGGAAATTATGAAAAAAAATAAAATGGCCCAAAATTATAATTTTTTTTTCGATAGGTCCAGACCAGTCCACTTTTTTTCAGAAAGGGGGCTGTCTAAATTTGGGTAGTTTTGAAGAAAAAAAAAATTGTGTTTTCTTGACATGTCTGAACCTGTAAGCTTTTCTAAAAATAACAGTACATTAAAATTATGAAAAAAATAAAACAAACAAAATGTAATTTTTTCAGACAGGTCCGGACCAGTCCACTTTTTCAAAAAAAGGGGTGTCTAAATTTGGGTAGTTTTGAAGATCAAAAATATTGTGTTTTTCTTGACATGTTCGAACCTGTAAGCTTTTTGAAAAAGTCGGCATCAAAATTATGAAAAAAATAAAATTGGCAAAATTTTTTTTTTTTGACAGGACCGGACCAGTCCACTTTTTCAAAAAGGGGTGTCTAAATTTTGGAAGTTCTGAAGATCCCAAAAATTGTGTTTTCTTGACAGGTCTGAACCTGTAAGCTTTCTCAAAAGTTCGGGCATTGAAATTATGAAAATGAAATGGCCCAAAAATTATAATTTTTTCAACAGGTCCAGACCAGTCCACTTTTTCAGAAAAGGGTCTGTCTAAATTTGGGTAGTTTTGAAGATCAAAAAATTGTGTTTCCTTGACATGTCTGAACCTGTAAGCTTTTTCAAAAGTGAGGGCATTGAAATTATGAAAATGAAATGGCCCAAAATTTTTTTTTTTTTCAACAGGTCCGGACCAGTCCACTTTTTCAAAAAGGAGGGTGTCTAAATTTTGGGTAGTTCTGAAGATCAAAAAATTGTGTTTTCTTGACCTCTCTGAACCTGTAAGCTTTTCAAAAGCTCGGGCATCAAAAATTATGAAAAAAATAAAATTGGCCAAAATTATTTATTTTTTTGACAGGACCGGACCAGTCCACTTTTTCAAAAGGGGGTGTCTAAATTTGGGTAGTTTTGAAGATCAAAAAATTGTGTTTTCTTGACATGTCTAAACCTGTAAGCTTTCTGAAAAGAAAAATAGTACATTAAAAGTATGAAAAATAAAATGGCCAAAATTATTATTTTTTTTTTGACAGGACCGACCAGTCCACTTTTACAAAAAAGGGGGTGTCTAAATTTGTAGTTCTGAAGATCAAAAATTGTGTTTTCTTGACAGGTCTGAACCTGTAAGCTTTCTCAAAAGTTCGGGTACATTGGAAATATGAAAAAAATGAAACATAAAATTATAATTTTTTCAACAGGTCCAGACCAGTCCACTTTTTTCAGAAAAGGGGTGTCTAAATTTGGGAAAAAGTTTTTTTGAAGATCTGAAAAAAATTGTGTTTTCTTGACATGTCTGAACCTGTAAGCTTTCTGAAAAAGAACAGTACATTAAAAATTATGAAAAATAAAATTGGCCTAAAATAATTTTTTTTGACAGGTCCGGACCAGTCCACTTTTACAGAAAAGAGGTTTCTAAATTTGGGTAGTTTTGAAGATCAAAAATTGTGTTTTCTTGACATGTCTGAACCTGTAAGCTTTCTAAGAAAAAGAACAGTACATTAAAATTATCAAAAAAAAATAAAATTGGCCAAAATATTATTTTTTTGACAGGTCCGGACCAGTCCACTTTTACAGAAAAGGGGGGTTTAATTTGGGTAGTTTTGAAGATCAAAATTGTGTTTTCTTGACATGTTCTCTGAACCTGTAAGCTTTTTCAAAAGTTCGGGCATCAAAAATTATGAAAAAATAAAATTGGCCAGAATTATTTTTTATTTTGACAGGTCCGGACCAGTCCACTTTTTCAGAAAAAAAGGGTGTGTCTAAATTTGGGTAGTTTTGAAGATCAATAAATTGTGTTTTCTTGACATCTAAACCTTTTTCCTTTCTGAAAAGAACAGTACATTAAATTATGAAAAATAAAATTGGCCAAAATTTAATTTTTTTTTTGACAGGTCCGACCAGTCCACTTTTTAGAGAAAAAGGGGGTGTCTAAATTTTGGTAGTTCTGAAGATCAAAAATTGTGTTTTCTTGACAGGTCTGAACCTGTAAGCTTTTCTCAAAAGTTCGGGCATTAAAATTATGAAAAAATGAAATGGGTTAAAATATTTTTTGACAGGTCCGGACCAGTCCACTTTTACAGAAAAGGGTGTCTTAAATTTGGGTAGTTTTGAAGATCAAAAAATTGTGTTTTCTTGACATGTCTGAACCTGTAAGCTTTCACAGAAAAGAACAGTACATTAAAATTATGAAAAAATAAAATTGGCCAAAATTTAATTTTCTGACAGGTCGGGACCTGTCCACTTTACAGAAAAGAGGGTGTCTAAATTTGCGTAGTTTGAAGTTCAAAATATTGTGTTTCTTGACATGTCTGAACCTGGCTTTTCAAAAAAGCAGAAATTTTATTGAGTTCTGAAGATCCAAGGAAATTGTGTTTTCTTGACAGATCTGAACAGCAATACGCAATGGCAG